>JAANSP010000367.1:0-22929 GCA_036850745.1 Homidia socia | reverse complement strand
AGTATAATGGAAATGGCGACGGAAATCGCGCAAAAAACTGGGATTATTATTATTATTATATGGCCAGCTACTCTAAGTGGGGCTATAGAAGACGTAAACTCCAAAGTTAAAAAGAGATAGTTCATATACAAGGATAAAGACTTTTGCTAATCATTTTCTTATAGCCCAGCGTTTGCTCTTAGAGGAAGATCAAGGGTCATTGTGCCTTTAAATTGCCTCGACAAAATCAACTTTATTAAGGATTACGGACATTATATACATTTGTCTGTAAAATGGGCAATCACTGAATTGTAAAGAAAAGTAATTTTCTTGACTTGACCACCAGTCGCTTTGAAAAAAATCTCTCTGATATTTTACCTCTTTGGAAGTTCAAACTTGAGAGTTTTTTTTCACAAAAAAGTGCGTTTCATCCATGACATATTATAATATGCGTGCTTGACGCTTTGCACTTTTACAAGCCTTACACTTTCAAACACCCCACAGTTCCACACCATTGTATCAAACTGCATTGACGATTTCATACTCAATTTTTTAAAGGGATGCTGCTACAGTTGTAGCAAAGCTGCGTATCACTTTATAGACAGCAAGAAGACTGTATTTGAAACTGTCCGAGCAGAAAAGCTCATCCAAATAATCCCACACTTTTCTTTTTCCCTTGCTTAAACACACATCCTTCCTTCCCATTCCCACGAAGAGTTTCCTTATGTTTACTTGGAATGCTTACTTTTTACTTTCATGGGCAAGTTGAAAAGATTTCTTGAAAGAGAAAAATAATATCCTCTTTCATCACCATAATCATCTGTAGTATTTCTCTTTACTGTGAGTAGTATATAAGAACATTTTTAGCTCTGTTGAATGAAATGGTGTTCCCGAAAGCAAGCCATGTGTGATGCTGCGTAAGATGCGAGAGTTTTGCGAGTACACAAACTTTTTTTATGTGTATGACAGTTGAACTGGATTAAGTGACAATTATTTGGAGTGGCTCCCATTTGGGAGCCCATGTCCGTTCTAATAAAGCGTAATGCCACGAGATTATCAGAGTTGTTGTCAGCATCATCACCATCATCGTCTTCATCATCATCATACCCGTCATGAATTGAAGCAGCAGTGTAGCAGCGATGATGATGATGTCGACGATGATGGTTCAATAATGTGTAATGTGTGTGTAATATTATTACTTTTCATATATTTTCTCACAATTTACGAAAAAAATATGATGATGATGGGACTTTTTTCTTACGAAAAAAATATGATGATGATGGGACTTTTTTCCCCTTTTCTCATCCAATCTCATTCTCCGATCAACGCATCCAGTGTGCCAGCTGTTGCAAGACGGAATTTCAGTTATATTTGGGCCGAAAAGTCCACAAACTGCAAATCTCGTTCAATCTGTTAGCGATGCGCTAAATGTGCCCCATGTTGAGACCAACTGGGATTTTCGCTCAAATCGAGGAAATTACATGATCAACCTCTTTCCCCACCCATGCCATGCTTAGCAGGGTAGGTTTTTTCTTGAGAAAAAATGCACTTGTCAGCAGACATTGTAAAATGAATATTAAATACATTTTAGACAATTTTCTTGTGCATGTATACCTTTGTGTTCATGATATACAATTCAAAATTTTGACCACGTCACTCTGCTCAACATTTTTTTACTTTCTTTAATATTTTCTCAAGGCCATCAATTTCCAATGTCTGCTGTTCTAAAAATAAATATAATACTCGTTGTCTTCAGCATTGCATCCAAATGAGCATTTTAAGGTCATTTTTAGTAACCTTGAGCTAAAAAAAACTTGCAGGCCTTTGCAGATCTTATAACTGAATGGGGTTGGGACAAGTACATAATAATTTATGAAAATCACGAGAGCTTGATAAGACTACAAGAAATTCTAAAGGATTCGGACCCTGAATCAAGACAAGCCTTTGTAAGGCAGCTTCCACAGGATAACGACTACAGGTCAGCCCTGATGCAAATTTAATGCTCGTGGTGGACTTTGTAAAAAAGAAGAAGAAAGAAATGCATGTTATTTTTATTATACTTTATTTCCCCATGCACATAGACCATTATTTAAAGAGCTCCGCTTCCAAGCTGGAATCTCTTCCATAATAATCGATTGTGATAGCGCAAAGCTTCCGCAAATCTTTGAGCACGCAAGGGAAACGGGAATGATGAAGGACCGACGCTACTTCCTCACATCTCTGGTGAGTAAACATTATCATAGATTAATGGATCATTTATTCGAGTAATGTCCTTTTAAAACTGTTGCGAATTGGAAAAATATGGAGATTTACTGTTGGGCGACATATTTGAATTTGAATAAGAGATCAGCAACATGGGTGATGTTTGTTGGTTGTACAATATAGTCTGGTTTTTATATGTCTGGTTTCACAACAACACACACTAAGTTTTTTGCTCATATTCTATAAATTTTCTTTTTGCTTTCACAGGACATTCACACGCTAGACCCAGAATCATTCAGTCAAACGGACAGTATCAACATCACCGCAATGTCTTTGATTGATCCATCACGGCCAAAAGTTCAGAGTATCATTGAAGAGTGGAAAGAACTTGCTATACATGGATTTAGGAACAGGTCTAATTCACACAACTACTATTATGATGACTCTTTGGCAAGAAATCGTTATCGTCAGCAGGCTCCTACTCCAACGGAACTTGTGCCGATTTTGAGTAATAGCACGCTGAAGGTAAGTGTACATATTATGACTCTTTGGCAAGAAATCGTTATCGTCAGCAGGCTCCTAGTCCAACGGAACTTGTGCCGATTTTGAGTAATAGCACGCTGAAGGTAAGTGTACATATGTACTTTTTTATTAGTCGCACTTCCAGCATTGCCCTAACTTGTTTTTTTCTACAAACTTCCATTCATTCATCCATACTTAGGCTTACATGTAGTATTACAGTACTGTATTCCGATTTTTAATATTGAATGCGTGTATTTAATTTAAACACCAAGTTCTATTTGAAATCAAAACCTGTATATGATTGGGTAGCGGCTACAAGCATGAATTTCTATTTTTGTCGTTACTAATGTTCTTGATTCTGATCTCGTGGCGCTGATTATTTAAAAAGTACAATTAAAGTAGCCTCAAAACGCATAATTTTAGACTCACATGCTCATTTTGCATAATAAAGGGACAATGAAGAACAAAGTATTGTCCGTTTTTTCCAGTGAGCCTTCTTTTGAGTCATTAAGAGAATACATGCTTTTATGATCCTTTTAAAGTAGCAATGTCCATCGTTGCTTTTCTAGGTAAAAAAAATATTTCAAATTTCCTTTTAATTTGGAACCGAAAACTGCAGCCTATAATACTGACTATCTATACACATTAATATTTTATTGCATTGGAGTACTATACGCTATGATTAGGTATGTATGAAATATAAAATGAAAATTAGAAAACTAACTCCCGGATAGAAAATAACAGTTGTTGTTGTTACTCAGCCAAGTAAAGCATCTACACTCATGCATACTCTACTCATGAAAAATCCAAACACGACGAGAAAGTAAAAGTTCGCATCAACATGTTCACGGTTGTGGATCAGGCCCACAGGGATTGCATTTTTTTAATTTCTGTTTATCGTTACTTTTCTGCATATGCCTGCACTTTATGTGCAATACAAACAAAAACAAAAAACTGCAATATACGAGACATGCATGCCATTATCATAGTTGTGCAAGCATTATGTTGTGCATAAAATTGGTAGTTGTATTATCTGAAAATAGAAAAACTCAACATTGAGAAGTATAATTCAATACTGTAGTGCATAAAATGCATTTTATTTAAAGCAATATCCTTTACACTCACCAGTTCTCAGCATTCAGCTTCTACAAAATCACGGTTTAATTTAAAAAAACTGAACAACACTTAATGTGCAATTATCTAAATAATTGATGATCACCTAAACTTGCGACCAAACAAAACTGATTCACATGTACTTGGAAAGGCCTTTTATGTTGAGTAGACTGTATGATGACAATATTGTAGTGATGGCAACTGGTTTCGAAATTTGTCTTTTTTTCGTCCGTTATTCCATTTGATAATGCACAATACTGTAGGGCATAAAATGCATTTTATTCAAAGCAATATCCTTTACACTTTCACCAGTTCTCAGCATTCACCTTTTATAAATCATCATATAATTTTTTAAAAAACTGAAGGACACTTTATGTGCAATTATCTAAATAATTGATAATCAACTAAACTTGTGACCAAACAAAACTGATTCACATGTAAATACTTGGAAAGGCCTTTTATGTTGAGTAGACTGTATGATGATAATATGATGGCCTCCAGATTCCATTTTTTTACTTTTTTTGCGAAATCCCATCACCAGCAAATTGTAACAAATTGATTTTGACCATAATAGAAAAAGTAAATGTGCCGTAATTGATTTTTTCAGACGGAAACAGCTCTGATGTATGACGCAGTGGAGCTTGTCGCAAGAGCTCTGGAACTGCTGGATTCCAGCCAACCAAGGATCGACATCAAATCCCTTAATTGTAAGAGTCAGGACACGTGGCACGACGGGCATTTTCTACGCGAGGCGTTACGAAAGGTATGTGTGTGTGTGTTTGCGTGCAAAAAAAGAAAGTTTCACTTGTTTTTAGTAGTACATAATTTTTCCTCAATCTGACATCAACGTCAGTATACACAGTCCTCAATACTTACAGATAGTTGTGATGTGTGTATGAGTTTTTTCTACCGTTCCTTCACGCCAAAAAATGACTGAGCAGGCACATTTTCAAGCTAACTTATACATCCTTTTGATTTAATTTAGCTTGAATCAAAAAGCATTTTCCGGAAAATCGTTACTTGTACATTTGCTCTATTATATTGATGTAATCGCTGAAAAAAAATGTCATCGCCACCAGCATGTTTTTTATTCACTTCACAAGAATTCGCGGACATTTGAAAAGCTAAATGAAAAAATCCCAGAAATATCCGTGTTTATCTACCATCACGTACTTTTAGACATTGAAACTTTGCCCAAATATCGATTTTTGGGGCAACTTGATTTCAGTTGTGATGGTCGATTCTTTTTCAGGAATTTCACATCTCTTGGTTATTTTTATTTATTTCTTGACAAAAATTTCCTTGAAAGAAATGCCGCATTCTTTAAATGTGCTGCTTTTACTTTGGAAAAAATATTCCATTTCAGTTTCTAGAAAAAAAGATGTATATGACATTAAGTTCCTAGTATACACTGCTCTTTGGAAAAGTTTCATTTTTGGTACTGGAATATTTTTTATGAGGTTTCCCGTTGATTTGGCAAGTGAGGAAACGTGAATGGAATATGTGTGTTTAAAATTGTATGAACGGAGAAACTTGAGAAAATTATCCTTTTTCACGGCATATTATCATCTCTGTGTGTACTTTTGCAAAAGACTCATGTTTTATGGTCACTTAAACCCGTCCTCCTCCCATATCCTCCACCAAAAATATAAGCAATAGATGGATATAGATAGAGAAGATATACTCTGACTTTACGTGACATCTTTTTTTCACTGCTCTTTACAGATCCACTTTGAAGGGATAACTGGAAATGTTGAGTTTGATCCAGAAACTGGATTTCGAACCAACATCCAACTGGACATCATTGAACTTGCCAAAAATGTAATAATAATCGTAATATTTATACAAGTGATGATGATCATGATGATGACAATAATATCGTAAAAATATAGTGTTGTTTTTTATAAATGTAAAAAATGTACATTCCTTTACCTATACATACACTAACACACACAAAAATACACTACACGTAGAGTAGAATTTTTTTCTAGTTTTTTAGTGCACACACATATTTTTGAAAAAAGTCGTTTTGACTTGTTCCTCTAGTACAACAACATGATATCATTCAGGGATAAGTGGCTGCATGAAGGAGGGGTATTATTGGCAAAGTTTTGTTTATATGTGCAGTAGTCGTAGTAGTATTTTGTAATAATCTACACCTTTTTATGCGATTTCTTCCTCCTCATTTCATGGCCCAATTTAGGGATTTTTACGAATCGGAATTTACAACTCTGCCCCAGAAGCGGACAAGTTTACATGGACCCGGACAGTGGAGGAAACTCTGCGGCAACAGGAGGAAGATTTGAAAGATAAAACTTTATTTGTCACCACCATCCTTGTGAGTGAGCTGCACTGTGAAAGTGAAATAGTGACTTTGTTTTACATTTTTTTGTTTTACATTTGGGAAAAATAATAATAATAAGGATACCAAAAGGAAGAAGTTTTTGCGCCGCAAAATTATTGAACAATATTCTTTTTTATCTTTTTCTTCTTCTTTAGGGACCACCCTACGCCATGAAATCAGAAGATGGTAATTTCACTGGGTATGTGCCAGACCTTGTAGAAAAACTTGCAAATCTCTTGGAGTTTAGATATGAAATCCGCGATGTGGCTGATGGCAAGTATGGTGGCCCAGATAATAAAACTGGGAGGTGGAATGGAATGGTGGGGGAAGTAATGGCGGGCGTGAGTGATTTTTTGTTTTTTTTTTTGCAAAAATTCAGTCATAATCAGAAAGATGCATAGAATAAAAATGGGATTTTTTTTTCTTACATAAAATCTGCAATTATTATTAGGTTGCAGACATGGCAGTAGCCGACCTCTCAATTAATTACGATCGGGAATCTGCTGTTGATTTTACAAGTAAGCCATTAAAACAGAGAAGGTTTTATTTTATGGTGTGGTGGTGGTGGTGGAGCTAACATCAAAAAGTAATAATAATGATGCTGCTGCAGTAGTAGCAGCCGCCAAAAAAAGTCCTCCTAAACTACAAATTCTCCTTTCATTACCACACATTTCAGTGCCATTTATGAATCTCGGCATTAGTATCCTGTACAAAAGCCCAGCAAAGAAGCCTCCCAGCTTGTTTTCCTTCCTGGAACCTTTTAATCCGGAAGTGTGGATCTATATGGCTACTGCCTATTTGGGTGTCTCTTTGGTTCTCTTTATCCTGGCCAGGTAATGATGGTAGATTTTTTTATCTCCACTTTTAGTACATTAATCATGTATACAGTATTCATTCACCAAAGGAAATGAAGCTTTAAACGACCTTGTTGTTGTATCTCTAAAATAATGCGCCAATGGAAAAAGCAAACATAAAGTGAACTTTCTCCTTTCAGCAATAAAATGTTTAGTAGGATTTCAAATTACATGCCTGTAATTGCACTGCAAATATTTTGATACGGAAAACGGGTTATTATTAGGCTTCTTTGGCGTAGATATATACATACATACATACAGGGGCATTTTATTAAGTGGACTAGAGCTAATTTATTGTCAACAAACAGTTTTTTAAACACAACATTTATACGAAATACTAGAAAGCTATTATTTAATGACTTTCTGCAAGTTATCAGATCCTCTAGTGGCTTGTTTGATATATTTTTGTAATAGATATAGTTTTCATTTTGTGCCATTTATTTATTTTAATGGTCCATTATCAAGGTTCGATTGTTTACATATTGCCAAAAGTGTTGTCCGCTTTAATTTGTAACATTGCGGTAATTATAGTGTATATATACTTATATTTATAGTAAAACGTCAATTAGCATATTTTACATACACTAGCTATATCATCAACCGTATCATTTTACAAGTGTCCTAATTGTGTCAGTAGTAAAAAAAATTGGGTTAAAATGACCAAACTCATTGATCAATAATCAGTGCGTTGTTGTGCATACTACGTACCATACTACAACGCTTTGTTGTATAAGGTTGGCTGTTGTTGTGAAGAATTTTACGTTTAATTTTTTATTTAATTTTTCCCTCTAGTTATTTAGTTTTTATAGCAAAATTTATTTGTTTCCACTTCTTGTTCTGCTTTCACAATCTTGATGATGAATATATCAATATCTATTATACATGCAAACCTATATAATGTGTAGAATCAGTCCATCAGACTGGCAAGAGCCAGCACCGTGCAGTCCTGATTTTGGACAAATCCTGGAGAATCAATTTAATATGATCAACTCCCTTTGGTTTTCTACTGGTTCTATAATGGGTCAAGGATGTGATATCTTGCCAAGGTAGATCAGCAGAAGAAACCAAAAAATGTGATAATGATGATAATGGTGTGTCTTGGCATGTTATATACAAAATATACCTCTACCTATCTATCTATCTATCTATTTTTTATTGTACTACTCTCTACGATAACAATAACACACAAAAAATACTACACACTTTTTTTGCTGGAAACACGTTTGTCTCTAGCGAAAATGATATTATTATGCAGCAATAAAAAATAATTCTCAGCTTCCCCTTTTTCTGTTTCTTTTTTTTTGCCCACACACACCGCCGCCGCAACAACGCAACGCAACCAAACCCATTGGCAATGCAAAAAATAAAAAAATTTAAACTTTCTATGTGATCGTTTTCATCCCTTTTTCTAATTTCACCGTTTTGCTAATTTATTATTGTGAATTTCACCCTTTTATCCTCCTATACACAAAAATAATCACTGCATCTATAAAAGCTGCTGCAATATTATTTCGTGTATGTATGTATACATGCTCAATATATTATGGCAGAAAAAAGAGGACGGGCGATAAAAAAACAAAATAGAATGTTTGCATGCATGACAGCTTTCTTCATTTTATAGGCGTATATGTGATAATTGTACGGACAAGCATATTATTACTATTAAGTGTGATTGGCGTGCTATGTGTTTTTTTGGATCTGATGATGATGACATGATATCTTCAATTTTAATTACTTTTTTTTGAAAGGCAAGCAATTTTTTTATAACAAGGTGACATTTGAGTTGAGGGAACAAGTTGCAAAAATAAAGAGTCACAAGTAATAAATTATTATTTTTTGATACTAATCAAAATGATAAGTAAAAAAGGTGCGCCTGTGGTGCTGATAAGAATAAAAAGACTAGTGGCATGGCTGGAACGAAAAAACAAAACAAAAAAATCATTTTTTCCGTTTGAATGATGTTATCTTTACCAGGATAACCCCTATTCAGTGGCAAAATCCTCATCCCTGCAAAGATGACCCTGATGAGCTAGAAAACGATTTGGGAGTCACTAACGCACTGTGGCATAACTGGGGATCCCTCATGCAACAGGGAATAAATCTTATTTATTTATCTTATTTTGATAGAATAAATTAAAACAAAATTTTTGTCTTTTCTTATTAGAATTAACAGAATTATATACTATTTTCTCTAAAAATCAAAATTTATCATTCCTTTAAACAGGGAAGCGATATTGCGCCAAAGTAAGTACATAAAAACACACAAACATGCTTTCAACAATAATTTTGGGAAAGAGGTTGCCTGAATGAGAAGAAGAAATAAAAACAACACAATTTTGTCAGTTCTCTTTCTCTTCATTCAGCTATGAAAGAAATTTTTTTTCTCTCTTTCTGACTGATTAAAAAAATTAAATAATTTGACAGTTTTGTTGACGTTATACAAGCTATATAATAAATTGTTGTAGAGTACTACTGCTGCACTGGTTGCGCGTAAATAAATTCCTATCAACTGATGCTGATGTAGTGCCAAAATTAGTTGACTCATCATTCTTCTCTAGAACGTAGATTGCAAATAAATAAAAATACATAATATATATATACTTGACTTGGGTACAGCTTGTTTTTACTATTTATATAATATAGCAGTTTAAATATAATTTAGAATACAAATTTTAGTTGTGCAAAATCATATTAACATTATGCCATGCGTAGTAAAAATATAATAATAACTATAGGTGCATTTTTATTATTATTTTAGTTTATAGTTTAGCAAAACGCAATGAGAAAAAAAGATTGGAGAAAATAATAGAGAGCAGCTGCAGCAAAGCAGACAATTTTTATATCCTTCGGCTTGTCCTCGTCGTTGCACGTATGTAGGTGACGTATTTAAACATCTTAATGCTTTTTGAATTCTGAATGTGCATGCATGCCATGACAAGTTTCCATTTTCTCTAGGCACTTTTGATGATCGTAGGGCTTGGCTGTCTGCATGATGATAAGTATTATTTTGAGCATGATAGATGTATCTAGTTTGTAGTGAATGGTACGCTTGTCTTGTGATGATGATAAAGTCCGTGCTTGTTGATTTACAAAATACACACTCGCTTCTCACAAAAAAATGTTAATTCTCACTTTCCCCTTGCATGATTAACGTTTAATAAGCACCTAATTAACTGGACACGATGTTTTTACTGTTGTTGTTGTCGCTTTTCTTTGTAGAAGAACTCTGTAGAAGCACTGCTTTCTTTTTTGTGTTGTTTTTTTGTAAAGAAGAAAAATCAAAACAAAAATCAAGTTGATGATCTGTTAAGGATGCTAATAATAGAATGGTTTGTATTTTTCTAAAGGGCTCTTTCAACACGAACTGTCGCAGGTAATTTTTCTCCTTCATTATTTCAAAGTATATTTTAATCGGGGGTTTTAAATATAAATATCTAAAAAGATTAATGAATAATGTACTGAGGTGTGCTAAATCGTGGAAATTATTCATAAGAAAAATCAAAACAAAAATCAAGTTGATGATCTGTTAAGGATGCTAATAATAGAATGGTTTGTATTTTTCTAAAGGGCCCTTTCAACACGAACTGTCGCAGGTAATTTTTCTCCTTCATTATTTCAAAGTATATTTTAATCGGGGGGTTTAAATATAAATATCCATAAAGATTAATGAATAATATACTGAGGTGTGCTAAATCTTGAGATGTGGAAATTATTCACTTTAAAAAATTTCCACTCCAGTTGTCCTAAAATGACCATGTCGACATAAAGCTGACATTGATCATTACGAGCAATATTTCCCTGTCTAAATTACCCCCTTTATCTATCTCTTTCTAATCTCACACGCACAACATGTTCATACTCTTGCCATATCTGTCATTTTACATCTATCTGTGACTGTCTATTTAATTCACACTTGATTTTTTAATCTCAACAGGAATGTGGTGGTTCTTCACACTCATCATGATTTCATCTTACACAGCTAATCTTGCCGCTTTCCTCGCCAATGAGGGTATGGAAGTTACCATCAAAGATATTAAAGATCTTCCCAACCAGAATAAAGTAAAGTATGGCTGCGTGAAGGGCGGAACTACTACAGAAATTTTTTCAGGTACATACATAAATACCTCCACTCATAACAAAACTTTAATATAATAGTCTACATATAAATTGCAGGCAATTTAATCCGTCTATATACTATTGCAAATATAAGCAAATGGTGTATGCTTCTGCTGCTGCGTAATTTATTGTTGCATTCATCTTCAAGTTATGACGTTTCAAGACAAGCCCATAGTCATTCATTTTAAACTCTCATTCTTTTCATCCTCTCTCTCTCCTACTTCACTTCACTTCACAAGTTATACTATTGCAAATATAAGCAAATGGTGTATGCTTCTGCTGCTGCGTAATTTATTGTTACATTCATCTTCAAGTTATGACGTTTCAAGACAAGCCCATAGTCATTCATTTTAAACGCTCATTCTTTTCAACCTCTCTCTCCTACTTCACTTCACTTCACAAGTTAATTCGTGACTAAACGACGAAAAAAGGGCGACAAGACGTTCTCTTCATTATAATATAGCAAGATTATAACCTGCGCTTATTTTTAGCGAAAAGTAATACGATATTATACATACGACGTTGTTGGCGTTGGCAGTTTAGCACAAGTTTAAATTCAATAATACAAGCAGTTGTTGTAAATGTGCCGTTCTTTTATTTTTATTATATACTCAAATGGCTATATATTTATGGGCTGACTGACGCACACAAAGGCAAACATAAAATAATAAACCCTAATCAATAATAATCATCATCAGGATATGATGTGACTTTAGTAGTAGGTCACGTTATTTTGACTGTCATGCAAGAATTATATTGTAAATCCCTTTCACCTGTTAGGGCGACAAGACGTTCTCTTCATTATAGCAAGATTATAACCTGCGCTTATTTTTAGCAAAAAGTAATACGATATTATACATACGACGTTGTTGGCGTTGGCAGTTTAGCACAAGTTTAACTTCAATAATACAAGCAGTTGTTGTAAATGTGCCGCTCTTTTATTTTTATTGTATACTCAAATGGCTATATATTTATGGGCTGACTGACGCACACAAAGGCACACATAAAATAATAAACCCTAATCAATAATCATCATGCAAGAATTATATTGCAAATCCCTTTCACCTGTCACAAGAAGCTGACTTGCTCTTCTTCTCTCCTTCTTCTCTCCTTTTTCATCCTATCATCCATTCTTATTTTCCTCTATGATACCTTTTCCTCTTTTCATAACTTTAAAAAATAGTAGCGCACACAGTGCAGCTTTTCCTTCCTCCTCCTCTTTTTATTTACTTTATGTACAAACTAAAACGGAGAAATGTTTCTCTTGGTCTGTAAAATGCAGGCAGATGCAGGAAAGACCCATCAGCATCACCACCGCCACACAGGATATTGTAAACACGACTTTTGTAGACCATAAGAATTGCAAGAGATAGTGTTACTATTATAGCTTGTGACAAGTAATTAATGGTTCCGGAACTAAATGTGAAGCACTGCCAACAACTGTGCCGCCTTGGTAGCTGAGCTGGTGCGCACTTGTCTTGTCTGCAGGGAAATTGTTTTCTTGCTCGTGTTTTCTTCTCTAAATGATGTAGGCTTTGATCGTGAAAGATAGAGGAGAGAACTGCACTATATATTATGCTGCCTGGCTTGACAAAAAGACGAAGCAATGTGATCAAAAAACTTTTGGTTGGTGAACGAGCATGCATGTACAATGTTCCGTTTCATAGAAGAATTACGAATTACGAATATGAAATCTTGAAAGCAGCTTTGTAGGTAGGCATTATTATTTGTAATTCCCTGGGACTCCTCTCTGAGTTCTCTGTGTGGACGCGCGTAGAAATGCAATAATGATAAAGCAATTACATACTTTCAACTGTAATGTAATTATTACGTGTATTAAAAAATATCGACGATATTTCAATCTATATACCTAGGTATTATAGTGCAATGGTTGGCTGTTGACTCGACAAAATAGCACACATATCGTATAGGTATATGGCATATTTTGTATCATCATCACTTTTAAAATCATCTCATTAATGAGTTAAATGCTTGCATGTAGCGTCATCAAACACGTTGTTGTAGTGTTCACCCACTTATAGTCCAACACTGTGAAAACCATATTGGTTTTGTTTGGTTGGGAATTGGAAGGAAGAATGAAATATGCTTTGGAATGTAAATTGGAAACTCCTTTGAAATGGGGCTTTGCCATAATATTTCAAAGAATAAATTACATCATTTTGACGGATAAGTGTGCTGGGTACAACAAGCTTTATAGAACTTTTATTATAAAGTATTTTGCATCCTTCTTTCAGTTTGCCAATTTTCCGCTGTACAAAGAGATATGGACAAACATGGCAAATATGAAACCTGATCCTTTAGAAGATCGTACACCGGGAGGTGTAGATCGTGTAAAAAAGTCCAATGGAACGTATGCCTTTTTCATGGAGTCAACCAGTATCGAATACGCTCATTTCAAATGATGAGGAATGCAGACTGACACAAGTGGGAGGGTTGTTGGATTCCAAAGGCTATGGAATCGCACTCAGAAAAAGTAAAATGACGATTATGGCTTTATAGTACAGTATTCAGTTTTGATGAGTTATCGGTAGAGGAAAATAAACCAAATGCCTAATATTTATATAATTGGCACCTTATCATTTTCATTCATAGATTCACAATACAGAAACGCTTTCAGCAATGCAATTCTTCAGCTAGGAGAGAAAGGTGAGCTGGAAACACTAAAACAAAAATGGTGGAAGGGATCAGGAAAGTGTGAGGTAACTTGGAAAACGGATGCATAAGTTAAAATACATTTTTCTTTTAAAAGAAAATATGATGTCACAACTTTTCTTAAAACTTGTTCAAAGACGGCTGCACCTCCATCGGGTGGTGCTACTGCCTTATCAATGGCTCATGTGGGTGGTGTGTTTGTAGTCTTGCTGGGTGGTTGTGCTATGGCCTGTGTTATGGTATGATGAATTTGGTTAAGAATTTCTGACACCTTTTACAGGCACCTGTTCGAAAAAAATTACACGTTTATTTGTTCTTCTCAGAGTATAATAGAATTCATCTGGAAGTCAAGAAAACTTGCAAAGAATGTAGAGGTAAACTTTACAGGCACCTGTTCGAAAAAATTACATGTTTATTTGTTCTTCTCAGAGTATAATAGAATTCATCTGGAAGTCACGAAAACTTGCAAAGAATGTAGAGGTAAACCCATAAAATTATTGGCAAAATGAAAAGATGTCGTGTGAATATTAACAAGACTCATTTGGTGTGTGGACTGTGTGGTTTGGGTTTTTTTTTCTTCTAAAATAATAATGCATCTCCAGAAGCGAGACGATGGAAGAACTGTTGTGACCATTGATTAACCCAAGAGATTAAAATGGTAGTAATGATAACTTGTTAGGAGCATATACCATATAGCATTAAGCACTTTTGTGCCAAGTTAAAAATAATTCTCGTGTTCTATACAGGATGACTTTTGGAAGGCTGTTTGGAAAGAACTAAAGTTTGCCATTTTCTGCCAGGGAGACACTAAACCGGTAATTTAAAACGCTGGAATCCATCCTGCTGGTTGACTATAGACCACTCTGTCGTCTTGTCAGAGAGAAAAAACTTTTTTGTCGCTCATTTCATTGTGTTTTTTTTCTTTTTTTTCTTTAGGTAAAGAAGAGTAAGCCACCTTCAGAAACGTCGCCAAGTGTGGGAGGAAGTGTGCCGTACTTGGCCTTCGACCAAAAAGAGCCATCCGACTAGGGACAGAGAGAGAGACAATTATTACATAATTTTTATGATCACAGAAAACCGAGCTTGGGAATATTACATTATTGCCGCTCATTTCAAGCCCACAATTTTATCTTTAAACATCAGTGGTATACAAATCGTCATGAAAGTTACAAGTTGTGCGCAATCAAAAAAAGCTTTTTTATTGCAGGATGATCAACTAGACACAACAAAAAAATCATGTTTAAAAAATGTACCGTGCACCATCTTTTTTATTTGAACAAAAAATTATTACTAGTCCATAGACCTAGCAGACGTAATCTTGTATTCATCAAGAATCATTACAATCAGTATAGCAAATAGTCTAATAGTTTTAGTTGTAAAACCTCTTTAGATTATTTAATTAAACGTCTTATCATTTTAGATTTAAGCCAGCAGAACAGAGCAACAAAATGTGCCTTAAAATATATATTAAATCGGATACAAATTAAAAATATATTATTACAAATACGCGTTATTTGTGCTCGGACGGACACTACGCCAAAGAAAAAAACTCTTTAACGTAAAAAATACCTATCAAAAATATATAGTTTCGCACTGTTTTAAAAATGAAAAAATGTTATCATCATTATTATATTTATAAATATTACTAAAATTACTCTACCTGTGTATTTATTGGAGAAAGACCAGTTTCTGACTGAAAAAACGTTCATATTGTTATTATCCGTAATAAAAGTCTACATATAGGCATAAAAGTCCTTTGCGCTACCTCTCTGCTTACTTTCCCCTTTTCATTTATTTTTGTGATTTTCTTCTTCTTTTTACTCTCGGGTAAACCAAGTCTACTGCTACTCTTGACTCTCCCTCTCTGAGAAAATGAGAAGAAAACGGAAAAAACATTTTTGTCGACTGGCATGATATCTATTAACCATCAATTGATTTCACGGTTCATATAAAAATCTTCCTTTGAGCGCATACACAACGGAAAAATGCCAATTGTTTTCCGTCACTGATAACAAATTCCACAAATTGGATGAGAGTCTTATAATCATTGTGTGAAAAAGGACGATAGTGCATGTTTATCTTATGATTTCCTTTTATAACATTAAGTATTTTTTATTTCATTCATTCATTCATTTATACTGCGCAATAATTTTAAAATGTGAGGTTTGTTTGGTTTACGCAGAAGAAGTGGTGGACCTCGCTGCAATGAATGCCTCTGCTCGCAGAGTTTAAAACAAGCCAAACCCCTTGAAAGCGATCAAACCTGAAGTAAATAGGTCTCCTCTCCACTTTTTCTATTAGTCTTCGGAGACAGATCTAAATTTAGAGCTACATGCATACAGCATGTTTGTAACGTTGAGCAAAAAAATATGTGGAGCAGAGAAACACAAGACGGAATGTTTGGGGAACGCCGCAGAGTCTGAAACGTTACACATGCACAGTCGTATCATCATCGGAGACTTTTCTGTGGTGTGTATGTATTTTCTAATGGTATTCTAAGAAAAAGAGATGAGGAGATGATGAAAGGAAGAAAGTAAAACTATTCAAATTGTAAATAACATTCGTATAATGGGCGCATTTTACATACAAATAACATGTTGGACTTTTCTTCCATCGTGACTCGTGAAGTGAGTGACTGACGAGATCGTACACACAAGGAGCAGGGGTTACTTGAACATGACGATATATTTTTACCAGTATTTGACGTTACGACTCAGCGATGCTGCTGCGTGTTCTGAAATGGAGTAAAGCCATGTTGGTTCGGAAACATGGGTTTTATCTCGACTACTGCCACTTTTGAGAAAACCAATGCACAATGTTTGTGTGGCGATGGTACTGCTGAGATAAGCAAAATAATATCTTTGCATTTGGTGCAAAAAATGTTATGCTTGTGTGTGTTTTTGAATGTCGTGACGGGGAACACCGAACAAGAATGTTCATTTTGCAGAGATGGAGATGATCACACACAACACACAAGTTTTAAAAGTCACCAGTAGCAAAATTTGAGCCAGCTTGCTGCTCCTGTTGCGGTCTACCACTTACACAATACTAAAATGATGACTATTACAAATACTGCTTATCAGTTGTTCCTATTTCAAAATTTCTTTCAATGTACAATAAGCTTCAAGCATGTCGATAAATTGTTTGTTGTTCCAAAATTATTTATGCTGATAAGCTGACAATAAAGCGGTTTTGAGAAAATAAACTTGGCAAAGAAGAATATATTTATAGCAATAAAATAAAAATACGGATTTTACATTTTTAAGCATCAAATTTTTAGTTTTTTCAGCATCTTGTTCTTCATACTCATTAACTTACTGTGATTCTCTGTCCATCAGTTTAAAAACATAATTATTGCTATTTGGTGCTTCTTTTTCTTTATTTTATCTAAACCATATCATGAGTTTCGAGGAAATAAACTTGTAATGCATTGTCAAATAACAATGTTGTGACATTGTGCAACAAGTTCACTTTAATTAGTCAAAAATAATATTTCACTCCGATGAAGTCGTGACGTAAAAATATATTTTGTGGTGGTGAATATGTGGAATCCTAGACAAACGTGTGTGCTTATATTAAGTTTGTGTGTTTGGAACTCTTTATGCCAGTTACTGATACCAAATGCGCATTATGAATTTAATGGAGGCGGTGGTTTACCGGATGTGATTCGAATCGGTATTTAATGAAAATTGAGATCTTTTAATCGCATTAATCAATACGCATATATTTTGTTGGATATTGTTTTAACTTTTTCCCAATTTGCTAAACAGCAAATTTTTTTTTGCACTGTTCAAGTTCAAAACTATGATGCTATGTTAAAGTGTAAAAATCTTATTGATGATTTTCTACAGGCGGACTTTTTGATGAATCCGACCCCTCAGAGGAAACTGCATTCAAGCACGCAGTTGAACGTGTCAACTCGGAAATCTCTATCCTCCCAAGAAGTAGACTCAGCTCCCAGATTGAAAGGCTAAGCTTTGGAGATTCCTATCATGCTTCTGACAAAGGTTATTGAATCTTTAATATTTTTTATTATAAAAATGATAAAGCTATTCACTAGACGATATGCTGTCTAGTATATAAATAGTATTTTGATTGATCTATCTGGATATAACGAAAATAGTGTGCAATATGATGAGAGAAGGGATCGCAGCAATTTTTGGTCCCCAGAGCCCAGAGGTTAGATTAGATTAGATTCATTTTATTGTCTTTCTTGCTTCAGATTACTGTTTTCCAACAAGTGACACATGTATGTAATTATATCCTACGTCTACATTATATTTTATAGGCTGCTAGTCATGTACAGTCCATCTGCGACGCCTATGAGCTGCCGCACATTGAGACAAAATGGGACTACAAAATCCGGAAGGAAAACTATTTAATTAACTTGTATCCTCATCCAATGACCTTAAGCAGAGTAATGTCAGCTAAACCCAAGTTTAAAAAAAAAGCCTAACAGTAAAAAAAACATTTCCATACACGCTCACGCTTTTTATTATTTATTTTAAACGCATTTTTCTCAAGGCGTACAATGATCTCGTGGAGGCATTTGGCTGGTCAGACTATGTGATAATCTATGAGAATA
Organism: Homidia socia; assembly: GCA_036850745.1. Taxonomy (NCBI): domain Eukaryota; kingdom Metazoa; phylum Arthropoda; class Collembola; order Entomobryomorpha; family Entomobryidae; genus Homidia; species Homidia socia. The sequence continues at coordinate 4,541 of JAANSP010000367.1, read as the reverse complement.
ACGAGCGTCTGTACACGCTCCAGGATTTAATAAAGTCGTCTCATCCGCCGCACAGAAAAGCGCTTTTAAAACAGCTTCCAGAGGGAGATGACTACAGGCCAATGTTGAAGGACATTCTTTATTCCACAAATATCTTCAACATTATTATCGACTGTGCGACAGACAAAGTGACCACTGTTCTCAAACAAGCTCAACAAGTCGGATTGATGACATACATGTACAGCTATGTTCTAACAACTTTGGTGAGACTTTGCTATGATTCTTTTATATTATTTTTTCTTTTATCGACCGAATTAAACTTTAAAAAAACGACATATGAATATGCAGGACCTGCACACTCTGGATCTTGAAGACTTTAGCTACGGTGATATGAACATTACTGCCTTTCGCATTGTCGATCCGGAGAGAGCGGATGTGGATGAAGTGGTGAAAAAATGGAATTCCTTGATATCCGTTGATAACTTCAATAGCAGAAGCACCATGTACGGCTCATATTATTATGGCAATGATCAAGGGTACATGCCAAGCGTGAGAAATATTAATAAAAGTCCAATGCCGTATACAAATCCTGTGTTGGTACCAGAAAGTGAACAACAAATGATGAAAGTAAGAAGTATAAGAATGAAAGCTAAAATTAAAATTCTTGGCAGTTTGTTTGTTTTTTTTTTTAATTCAGACATTTTGAATGCTAATTTGAATGGCTTTGTTACACATGAAAATTTCCAGACGGAAACAGCTCTCATTTACGACGCTGTCACGCTATTTGGTAAAGCGTTACACGTTCTAGACAGCAGTCAAAGGATAGACATCAAGCCGTTGAGCTGCGAAACAAAGGACACTTGGCAGCACGGATACTCCATCATTAATTATATGAAAATGGTCCAACTACAGGGTCTTACTGGCCTCATACAATTTAACACTTCTGGCTACAGGACGGAAGTGCAAATGGATGTGATCCAGTTGAAAGGAAACGTACGTAAAGGCAATTAGATGACCCTTTTTATGAAGCTCACATCATAATCATTTGTTTCATGACAGCATTGCTTTAATCGTTGCACGAAAGAAATCTTTTTAAGCACCATTTCCATTGCATTCTATTTAATGGGTTATTCCAGGAACTTAAAAAGATTGGAACGTGGGACTCAAAATTTGTGACAAAGTTCAACTGGACTAAATCGGAGCATCATGAGGAATCAGCTCAGGATGACAGTGTGGACATCAAAAACCGTACTTTGATTGTGACTACCATCATGGTAAAATAAATTGTAGATTTAAAATAAAAAAGGACAATTCCAAGTAGTGAAATAATTGAGCTGGTAAAATTTCTCTGTTTTTTTCTGCAGAATAATCCTTTTTTAATGCTGACAAGATCTACTATACCGCTAACTGGTAATGAGCAGTATGAAGGTTTCACAGTGGATCTGTTGAAGGAACTTTCTCAGCAATTGGGATTCAAGTACAAGATTAAAATCGTATCGGATGGCTCATACGGTTCTCTGAATAAAGACACGGGGAAATGGAATGGTAATGTTTCAAACAGGGAATTAAATGTAAAAAATACTGATTTAACTTGACCAAAATTGTTATTTTTGCAGGCATGATTCGTGAAGTTATAGATGGAGAGGCGGACATTGCTGTGGCAGACTTGTCCGTTAATAAGGATAGGCAAAGCGCACTGGATTTTTCCATGCCTTTTATGGTAACAAGATATTTTTAAGTGCTAATTAAAGGTAATGTAATTTAAGTGATGATGATAAAATAAACTTTAATTGCAGAATTTGGGAATCTCCATTTTATTCGTTGAGCCAAAGAAAAAGGCTCCCGAGTTGTTTTCCTTCATGAATCCATTTGCAGTTGACGTTTGGATGTACATGTTTTATGGGTTTTTTGGCGTGTCAATTGTACTTTTCATTATTGCAAGGTAAAAAGTCCAATGAACCTTTTAATTTTCTATTGTAAAAATTGGTTTCATTTAAATATGTCAATATCACATGCCAACATCAACGCCCGGATGCTAGTGAACTTTTACACACATAAAAATGTTGGATTCTCAAGGCTATTTATTTTAATGAAGTTGAAATATTTTCTAAAAATAATAAAAAAAAGGGTTAGTCCAATGGAATGGGATTGTCCACATCCTTGCATTGAGGATCCAGACGTCCCGAGTTGTTTTCCTTCATGAATCCATTTGCGGTTGACGTTTGGATGTACATGTTTTATGGGTTTTTTGGCGTGTCCATTGTACTTTTCATTATTGCAAGGTAAAAAGTCCAATGAACCTTTTAATTTTTTCTTTTGTAAAAAATGGTTTAATTTAAATATGTCAATATCACATGCCAACATCAAAACGCCCGGATGCTAGTGAACTTTTACACACTTAAAAATGTTGGATTCTCAAGGCTATTTATTTTAATGAACATGAAATGCTTTCTAAAAATAATAAAAAAGGGTTAGTCCAATGGAATGGGATTGTCCACATCCTTGCATTGAGGATCCAGACGAGCTAGAAAATCAATTTACTCTACTAAATAGTTTTTGGTTCACTATCGGTTCTCTTATGCAACAGGGCTCGGACATTGCTCCAAAGTATGTTCAACATTTTACTGCAAGACAGTTTGATGTATTTATTTATCGCCCCAAGAAATGACACAGTGTGAGTTTGTGTGGTGTGTCGTTTTATACTGTCTTGAGAAACTTTACCAACAATATGGTTTCAGAAAATAACATTTTTTGAAGAAAATAAAAAATGACGACTAGAAAATTTTTAAGTGTGGATTTTCTGTTTGGTTTAACAAGAATGAATATTTTTTGTGATGTGTGTCTGGTTTGATGAATAATTAATTTGTTGCTGTAACACGCTTGCCACCCGAAAAGAATCTCCCCTCACGAATGGACGGCAAAGCCAACCGTGATGACAAAAGAGGGTTCCATTGAAACCTCTTACGTTAACAACCTAACATTCCTCAACTGCTTATGGATTGTGTTGGCTGGAGGATGCCGTCAAAAGCCACACATCGTCCCACAGTAATTTTGATTGCATGTTTTGTTGACGTTGACTAATTTGCGCATTTTAAATAATTATCTTACGCTTTCATCTACTCCACAATGTTTGCTGCTTTTCCTACAAAATATTCACTCGTTATGAGAAAATGAACGCTCAAATGCAAATCTGTCTTTTAATTTTTATTAGGGCTACTTCAACCCGAATGATGGCAGGTAAGATGATGACATTACGTAGCAGCAGTGGCCTGTTGTTACTTGTGAAAAAAAAACTTTTTTTATACACCTTCACCTTTTAAATATTTATCCACAAAATATTATGTGGTGATGATGGTAGTTCATTGGGTATACATCTGGTCTCCTCTCCTTGTGCTATATGTACTAAAATATTTTGCATAGGTATATGGTGGTTCTTTACCCTGATCATGGTCTCATCCTACACTGCCAACTTGGCATCCTTTTTACTTGTCCAAGAAAAAGATGAACCGATCAAAAATCTCCAAGATTTGGCACGTCAAGATGTTCATCAAATATGGTTGCGTTGGCTCAGGAAGTACTGCAGCATTTTTTAAAGTACGTAAAAACTCTTTTTGACAGTCTAAAAAAGCATATAAGCGTAACATACCATGTGCATGTGTTTGTGAAAAAACGGAGTCAAGTCAAGCTGATATCCTTATTCTTGCTGTTCCCCAATCTTATGATGATGTTGATGCTTGCATGCATAAAATATTCCATCATCCGCGAGATAACGTCAATTGATTCTGACTTGACTCTCTGTAGTCTGCACTCTAAAAAATCTTTTTTTTCTTGTGTAGTTCTCACCANTCTTTTTTTCTTGTGTAGTTCTCACCATTTCCTGAACGAGTGGCAATGTGGAAAAAGATGGAAGAGTGGAATGCAAAATCCCCTGGTATTTTACCAAAAAATAATGGAGATGGTGTGGGAAAGGTCTTGAAAGAACCTGGCAAGTATGCTTTCTTCATGGAATCCACTGTAATTGAGTATAACGTGGAGCGAGTTTGTGGACTGGCGCAAGTTGGTGGCTTGCTGGATAGCAAGGGCTACGGAATTGGAATGAGAAAAAGTACACCCTTTCGTCATATTATTTATTGTCATTTTTGTTAAAAAATACGTACATTCGGGAATATATCTGTAACCTGTGTGCATACTTTTTATATTTTTTGTAGACTCTCCCTATCGACAGAACTTTAATGGGGGCATTCTGAAACTGCAAGAAAATGGGATTTTGGATAAATTAAAACGAAAGTGGTGGAAAGAAGAGAGAAAAGGAACAGGATGCGCTGTAAGTGTATTTTTGGATGGGTTTTGTGTTTATTCATATATTTGTTTTAATTCTGTAAAAAAATTCCAAATTCCTTTACAGGAAGAGGAAGTGGGCAGCAATGCTTTGGGAATTGCACACGTGGGTGGTGTGTTTGTCGTTTTAGTGGCTGGCTGCGCCGTGGCAATAATTTTTGCGTTTATTGAATTCTTCTGGGAAAATCGAAAGATTGCTGATGATGAAGGGGTGCGTTCATCCA
>JAANSP010000366.1:0-22930 GCA_036850745.1 Homidia socia | reverse complement strand
TCGACAACGAAGAAAATTGATCTTTGATATTGTCTCCTCCGAGGAGAGAAATGATTTTCAAATCGGTATACTTTGAAAGTGTTTTCAAGTAAGAGTACGACTGAAGTGTCAATTCCCTTGTGGGTGATACAACAAGGGCACGTGCACCTACCTTTTTGGAATGGGTTTTTAGTTGGTGTAGGATTGGTATAACAAAAGAAGCAGTCTTCCCTGATCCAGTTCTAGCCATCGCCACCACATCCCTACCCTTCAAAAGTTCGGGAATTACTGTTCGCTGAATTGGAGTGGGCAACGTATATCCCTTTTTCTGTATGGCTCGGAATATAGGACCATAAATATCCATGGACTGAAATCCTCCAGACTTTTTACCTATCTAGACCAAACACAAGTCCGACTTTTTTATTTTGCCAAGCAGAAATGGACAAACCTGACGAATCTATTGATGGTGCGAACAACGTCAAGAGCAACTCGTATATTGAAGACTCTGCAAAAAATGTAGAGGGATACGATTCAGAAACTCTGTCAACAGAATTCACAGAGCCAGAGGAAGATAGTGATGAGATTTACAGAGAAGACGAGGAGGACGAGTCTAGCGATGACGACTATGAAAGTGGCGAAAGCGAGGAAGAGATTCCGAAGCGAAATTCAGTTCAGAACCGTTTTAATCCTACATTTGTAGCCAATCAAACCATCCCCAGACCTGTACAAAATATGAGGATAGGACCTCCATACCTTAATTACTCACCAACGACCTCCTATCCATATGCCAACAGACCAGGAATGGGAACAAATGTTCCGGTGCAGAATTACCACAATAATCGGGTCTTGTCACCTGGAATTAGACCAGCGATGGTGATGTTGCCACCTAAAGATAGTTCCAGTCCCAGAGTTTCGGCTACCATGTCAAAACCAGGTTTAGAATACTATGTCATCAATAATCCCTATAGGGGAGAACAATTATCCGGGCAACCAGGGGTGTATCCGCATAATGGCACCACATATCAATCTAGACCGGTTAGACCGAATTACCGACCAACATTTATCTACAACCCGGCACAATTGGCATCTCAGAGACCAACAACCCAACACAATTTTGTTAGAATCAACAACATTCTAGTCAAAGTTCCAATCAGGACTAACAACACAATTTCACTGAGCCAGCACCAGGATTTTCAAGAAAGGTTCATTGACAATCGAGACACACCTTCAATAGCCGAAAGCCGGCCTCGACGGACTTTACGAAAATCAGTAATTTATCGTGATGGTGTTTCTTCCGATGAAGAAATCCGAAAATCCAAAAATAGTTTGGATGCCAAAAAAACCTTGGATAATCCCAATTCTAAAATCGGATCGAAATCGGCCAACCCTAGACCCGAAGAAAGTGAGGAGGATATAGAATTCGAGGAATCATATGTGGAACGAATTGTTGCAGCCAAAGTGATGACGATAGGCAAGGCCAAAAGGTATAATTCCAGGCTATCGACATGCGGATTTGTGAATGAAAATACAAGTGTTGACCATCTTCGACTTTTGAATGACAATAAGTCATATAGCGATGATGAAGAACGGATGTTGTATCTGATCAAGCCACGGTGCAAGTCATACCTCCACACGGAATATGTAACAGATGAATTGATATTATCGGAACGAGCTGGAAAGAATCGGTTTAATAGGTTTCATAATAACCCACAGTCCAAGGTTCTTGGACAGGAAGAAAGCGAGGATAATGTGATCGATCCAGGGCTGACGGCAATTGGGAGAATTATACATCACCATGTTGAAACCAAGGACCAGGAAGGGGCGGATGAACCATTTGTTCAAACGTCGTATTTTGTCAAGTGGAGCAAATTGTCGCTTGAGGAATGTACATGGGAACTGGAAGATGATTTGAAACAGGTACCAAGTTCCGAAAGGCATATACAGGAATATCACCAGAACAATCAACCACCGGTGAGAAAACTCCAGAGTTCATTGAATGTGACGCGACCCGAATTCAAACCACTTGAAACGAGTCCATTGTACAAGAACGGAAACCAACTTCGATTTTACCAATTAGAAGGACTCAACTGGCTCATGTTTCGCTGGGTAAATCGACAATCATGTATAATAGCGGACGAAATGGGATTGGGGAAGACTGTTCAAAGTGTAAGCTTGATTTGGAATGTGGTATTGAACTATGACAGCCCAGGGCCATTTATTGTTGTGGCGCCACTATCCACGTTGGAGCATTGGAGACGAGAGTTGGAAACATGGACGCATCTCAAGGTACTCGTTTACCATGGGAAGGTCAGCGAACGAGAGATGATGTTTGACTATGAATTTTTCTATCGAGACAAGAGTGGGTTTGTAGTGCCCGGGATGTACAAATTTGATGTGTTGCTTACAACATACGAAATGTGTCTTAATGGAGCACCTCATCTACAGGATATTGTTTGGAAGATTGGAGTTTTTGACGAAGCCCATCGATTGAAAAACCGAAATAGCAAAGCCACCGAATTGCTAAGAACATTCAAATTTGAATTCAAAGTATTACTAACTGGAACACCTCTACAGAATTCACTTGGAGAATTATGGAGTCTTTTGAACTTTATGCAGCCACATCGATTTGCCGATTTTGAAGAGTTCATGTCTCAATATGGAAACTTGGAAAAGAGTGAGGATGTAACCAGGCTGCAAGAACTATTGAAGCCCATAATGTTGAGACGACTTAAAGAGGATGTGGAAAAGTCTATACCATTGAAAGAAGAAACGATAGTGGAGGTGGAATTGACACCAGTTCAAAAGCGATACTATCGGGCCATATTGGAGAGAAATTTCAATTATCTGATCAAAGTCTGCAAGGGGGCCAACGTCCCCAATCTCTTGAATGTCATGATGGAACTGAGAAAGTGTTGCATCCATCCCTATTTGATCAAGGGGGCGGAACAACAAATTCTAGAAGAAAATCGATTGTCGTTAGATTCATCGCTGGAACAACAAATGGAACTTTTGATTAGATCATCGGGGAAGCTTGTACTTGTTGACAAGTTGCTGAAAAAACTCAAGGCAGGAGGGCACAAGGTACTGATATTTAGTCAGATGACCAAATGTTTGGACCTACTTTCCGAGTTTTTGCATTATAGAGAGTATGTATTTGAACGACTTGATGGAAGCATCCGTGGAGATTTGAGACAAGCCTCTATTGATAGATTCTGTGACAAGGACAACGATTGTTTTGTTTTTTTGTTATGTACCAGAGCAGGGGGAGTAGGAATTAATTTAACGGCAGCCGATACGGTGGTGATATTTGATTCAGATTGGAACCCACAGAATGACATTCAGGCACAGGCCAGATGCCATAGAATTGGGCAGTCCAAGTCGGTCAAAGTGTACAGGTTAGTAACCAGAGGAACTTATGAACGAGAAATGTTGGAAAAGGCCGGACTCAAGTTGGGATTAGATAAGGCCATATTACAACGAATGGTAGTTTCCAAAAAGATTGATTCAGAAACGACGAATGAACCCAAATTGTCTATAGGATTGACGAAGAAAGAAGTAGAGATACTTTTGAAAAAGGGAGCCTATGGGATGATTATGGATAATGATGAAGACTCGGTCAAGTTTTGCGAAGAGGATATTGATCATATACTAGCCCGACGGACGACAGTAGTCAAACACGAGGATGAAAGAGAATCCACAGATGCACAAACATCGATATTTTCCAAGGCATCGTTTACAGTCACTGATAATTCCGGATTTGATGTAGATTTAGATGATCCCGATTTCTGGGCACTCTGGGCCAAGAGAAATGAAGAGCTTGCCAAGGAACAGTAACAAGAACCGATTGAAGAGAAACCCCAGCCAAAGACCAAGGTTTCGGTGAGGAGCAAGGCCGTATCTTTGAGGGATGAAGGCACAAAGCGTCGAAAAGGATCCACGAGAGCTACGTATTACGATGATTTGGATGATGGGGAAAAAGAACTTGAAGATGATGAGACATTTGATGCAGAAGAAGAAGCAGATGAATATGTCAAAAAGAAACCTACCAAAAGAATTGGAACCAAGAAGAAACGGGTAGTGCGGAGCAAGGCAGAAACGATACCAAAACCCAAAAAGACGAGAGCCAAGAAGCAGGATAACAAGGACTGAGTTTTTTTAATAAAGATCGTAATAATGGGAGCCAGACAACGAAAATTAGATCTTGCGTTTGAGAAAGCGGTTGATGGAGTAATGAAGGCATGTAATTTTGAGGAGATTGAAAGGATATTTCATTCTGATGTAGCTCAGAACGAGAAGATGGACCAATGGAGGAGTGTATTGAGATGTGCACATTCCAGAGCCATGGAATGCTTTCAAAATAAGATGACCAAAATTTGGATGGAAATTGTGAACCAGTTTCAAGTATACGATAAATTGGATATTTTGGATGAAGAGCTAATTAAATACAACTTGGGCCAGGACGAAGGCGCATTGTCAAAAATTGATCAGGGAAGAGATCCCGATGAAATCATAAGACAGATGTCTATTCCTATAAAAACGAACAAGATCATCAAACTAGAGCAAGAATTGGAGAATATCAAATTGGAAAATGAAAGGCTTTCGAGACAACTGGAAGACTCGAAACTAGAAATTGAGCGAACCATGGAACGTATCCGAATGATTTTGGAAAAATGGAATCGTGTTGTTGGAGAAGTCTGTAGATTGAATGATGAGGAAATTCCGAAACTGGGACTACTAAAACACTTTAGTGCAAGTGGGTGAATCCGAATTGCACTGCATGTTCCCCAATTTTTCGAGCGCCGGGCCTCAGGTTGAGGTGTCTGGGAACACCAAGTTTGTAGATTTATCCTCCCAGCTGAAAGAGGCATTTTTGAATATGGAAAAATTGATAAGAGAAACGGCCAAAAAGACTTTGGTATCAAGAGAACTTGGAAATGGATTGGTAGAAAAAACCATTCCAGATAACCTGTGTCAACTAGAGAACAAATTGTGTTTGTGGACCTTGACCCATAATCGACTTGATGCAGCGTACAACGATTTGAGACTTTGTGAAGACGAGAATTACAAGAACATTGATTTGGCAACCAGTTGCCATGACCGAATTATACAGGGAAATACTTTTGTGTTGGAATATCCGATCACACTCTATTTTGAAAAGGTGTTGATGGGGTATGAGGAAATATTTGACAAAATACGTACCAAGATTGTAGATTTGGAAGAGCATTTAAATCACATTCATTCGAACCCGTCCAGAAATCGAATGTTGAAGCAGGAATTGATTTATGCAATAAAAAACCAGTACGGAGCTCTGACAGGTGTAATGTCTAGGATGACACTTGTCGATAGGCAACTAAAGTCGAAAGCTTCCAATGTGCTGAAATAAACTACCTAAAGTGGATACATTTTTGATGAAATCCCTCCAAAAGTCGTAGAAAATCGTCTACATCCATTTTAGAAGCCCGAGCCTCGATCAGCCCAGTTTCCGAAAGAACTTGATCAATCACAAGAGAAGTGTCCAATTCCTGAAAAGGAATGGATTTTTCAGAACAGTATATTGTATAGTTCCTTTTGATCATATCCACTACCTGTTTGTGCTTCAAATTCGTGGAAATCTTTTTGTTCTTCCTTTGGAACAAAATATGCAACAACCCATCCCATTCCTGAAAAACAATAGGTGGTTGAGGGTTTCTGGGTTGTATTCTTACCACACTGGATTCTACTTTGGGCGGTGGTCGGAAATTGTTTCTTCCTACTTTGACCAAATGTTCCACCTTGGCTAGTAGTTGCACATTTACGGACAATCGACAATACTCCTTGTCTCCAGGTCTGGCAACCAGTCTCATGGCAAATTCTCTCTGGAACATGATGGTTGCCGATCGGAAAAGAGGTTTCTGCTGTAACAATTTGAAAATTAGTGGTGAAGAGATCTGATACGGAATATTGCTTATACATAGGTCAAAATACGGAATATTGGCTTTAAGAACATCACCTACGACTAAATGCAATTTTCTGTTTAATTCGGGTGAATTCATACATCTCTTGGTTAGTTCGGCAGCTAATCTCGGATCCTTTTCATATGCAATCACTTTCTTGGCTTCTGCGAGTAATTTAACCGTCAAGTTCCCTGTACCTGGGCCTATTTCTAGTATGGTGTCAGTTGACTGGATGTCAGACTTTTCAATCATGGTCTTGACTATCAAAGGATTTTTCAAAATATGTTGACCAAGAGTCTTGGTTAGTTGTGGTCCTCTCGTAACATATTCTGATCTATTATGATATTTTATTGTGTTCCCCATTGATGAATTTATCTCAAATCGCGTAAAAGCGTGTGTTTTGTCTCGACTCTTGGTGGATCAGCATCTCTCGCTTCACATCATTTAATTCCTTCTTAATGATCTGCATTATTTCGGGTGGAAAGGATTTTGTGATCGAACGTCCCTTTCTTTTATATTCTCTTTTCGAGTATGTTTCACTAACAAGAACCCAATAATTGAAAGAGACCTTTTTAGCTTTGGAAGATGCTTTACCTGCTTTTAAGATGCCCCTATTTTCACCATTATCCAAATCTTTGATATTTAGGTAACCATGGTTGTCAGTTTGGTAGTCTGCCGTATTATATGCCGAGCTAGATTCATCATCCATCCCCTAAAAACCCAAATTTCTTTGTCGATCTAGGCAAATTGGTCTTGGGTCATTCAATCGTCTAAATGCCCAATCCAACCAATAAATGTTCCAATTGGATCTCGTTCGAACAAATTGGCTTTCTGGTTTTACCAGCAGGAATTCTGATGTCAAAGAGTAGTTTTCCCTCCATTTTGTAACAAAATAAATGTCAACAATGAGTAGTTCGGAATAGTAACGGATTTGAGGTTTTTGACATTTAGCGATTATCTATTCAAATTATTGTTGATTGGAGATTCAGGAGTTGGAAAGTCTTGTCTCTTGCTAAGATTTTCGGTAATTCCAACCCGACTTTTCAGTACTATTTTGTAGGATGATACTTATTCGGATAGCTATATCAGCACTATTGGAGTCGATTTTGTAAGAATAGGATTTATATTCATTGTTTCTAGAAAATAAGAACTATTGAAATAGACGGGAAAACCGTCAAACTTCAAATATGGGATACCGCTGGACAAGAACGGTTCCGTACCATTACTTCCAGTTATTATCGCGGAGCCCATGGAATTATAGTAGTTTATGACGTCACAGACGAAGAATCATTCAAAAATGTCGATAGATGGTTGGAAGAGATTGATCGATACGCTACTGAAGGCGTCAAAAAACTATTGGTTGGAAACAAGAAGGATTTGGAAAAGAAGAAAATGGTTCCAACACTGACAGGCCAGGAGTATAGCGACAAGCTTGGGATTCAATTTATTGAAACTTCTGCTAAAGAAGCCGAAAATGTGGACCAAGCCTTCCGGACCATGGCAAAGGAAATCAAGGATAGTTTGGGAAACAAAATCCAGATATCCGACGGGGACAAGACAAGAGTGAATCTTGGTGATGGTACACGCATCTCTGGAGGATGTTGTTAAGTTAGAAGTGAAGCCATTTTAGGCTACCTGTTTGAATACATTTTTTTAACAAAATGGTTTTGAGGACCAGAGTTGTGGTTCGACACCTAGAGCCAAGCGTTACAAAAGAGCAATTGTTATCCAAAATAGGAAATCTCGAGTATGTCTACTTTATGTTTTGCCCAGGCAAAAACTATTTGTCTGGGGAACCGAGATTTGGATATGCCTATATTGAGTTTCGACATCCAGATTGTGCAGAACAGTTCAAAATCCAATTCAATGATCGGTCGCTCCACAATTCTCAAACTACAGGATGGTCCGAGACCAAAGTGGAATATTCCATCTTTCAATGGAATGTTGAAAATGGACATGACGAAGAGGAGGGTACATATGAAACAGATCCGGACTATATCGAGTTTGTATCGACACTGGATCGGAATCCACAGTTGCTTGAAGAACAATTTGAATCACGAACCGAGCCACCGAAAAAGACAGCCATAACTCCCCTATTGGAATTCCTTGCAGAACAAAAACCCAAAGCCAAACGAACTAGAAAAAAGATTGTATCTAGAAAGAACAGAGAAGGATTGTTGAATCCAAAGAAAAGTGTCACGGGCTAAGACATGGCACATTGCGGTGAAACACTGATAGAGGACTCGAGACGTGTTGTTGTTCGAAAATAAAAATAAAATGAGCCGTGATAATGTTGAAGCTGGAATGGAAAGGTTGTCTATAAAGAATGTTTATGTCCCACCACACCTAAGAAACCAGCCCCATATATTGGAGAGCACACAGCAGGAAAGTATCGGCGGGGATAGGTTTTCTCATGATTCTTCAAATAGATATAACAAACCACGTCCACCCAGAAATAGAGACATAGAGGAGAGACTGTTTGGAACTGATCTCAGCTCTCCAAGCGGAATAAATTTCCATAAATATCAAGATATCCCAGTAGAAATTGATGGAGTGGATCCCCCGTCTCCGATTGATGGTTTTGACGATTCCATTATTCATCCCTTGACACGAGAGAACATTTCACTGGCCAAATACACTACAGCCACGCCAATCCAAAAATATTCGATTGCCGTAGTCAAATCACAACGAGATTTGATGGCTTGTGCACAAACAGGATCTGGAAAGACGGCAGCATTTTTGATTCCCATCATTTCACAGCTCTTGAAAGATCCATCCAGACATTCAAAGGTGTCCACGGATTATAGAAAAGGATATCCGTTGGCACTAATAGTTGCACCCACCAGAGAATTGGCCACACAAATCCACAAAGAGTCACTCAAATTTTCATATAGATCATGGATAAATTCAATTGTTGTCTATGGTGGGGTGGATTACAGGACCCAGACCGCAAACATTCACAAGGCGGATATTATAGTTGCAACACCGGGGAGATTGTTGGATATTTTGTCGAGAAATCGATTGTCTTTGGCCAGAATCAAATACTTTGTTTTGGATGAGGCGGACAGAATGTTGGATATGGGATTTGAACCGGATATTCGAAAAATTGTAACCGAATTTGACATGCCAATCAAAACCAGAAGAAATACACTCATGTATTCAGCCACATTTCCCCAGGAAATCCAGAGTCTAGCATCCGATTTTTTGGATAATTACTTGTTTCTGAGTGTAGGAAAGGTTGGATCGACCAGCGAAAACATTCAGCAGAGAATAGAATATGTTGAGGAATTTGACAAGAGATCGGTTCTTTTAGATGTACTGGCCTCCATATATCAAAAAGACACTAGTGAATTGATCGACAGAACACTAGTATTCGTAGAAAAAAAGGTAACTGTGGATGTTTTGGGAACTTTTTTGAAAAGAGAAGGATTTGACGTTACTTCTATTCATGGTGACAAGACACAAGGTGAAAGAGAAGAATCGCTCCATAAATTTAGAACTGGAAAGTCTAAAATCCTTGTTGCTACAGCTGTCGCGTCTAGAGGCTTGGATATTCCAAATGTCACTGAAGTCATTATTTATGATTTCCCTAGTGATATTGATGAATATGTACATCGAATCGGGCGTACCGGACGAGCTGGAAACGTAGGAAGATCCCTAGCCTTTCTCACACAAGCAAACAAAAGTCTTGCCAAGGATTTAATCGTTGTCTTGAAAGAAGCAGCTCAACCTGTTCCGGATTGGTTGTTAACAATGTCTGAAAGACAAGTACAGGGAAAAAAGAGTGGCAGACCATTCCGAGACTACCGGAAAAAAGTCTATGGAACCCGATCCACTTACTAATAATGACTATTTATGCCTTTCTTCCAGCGCATTGAATCATGTTTTTCAATAAATCAATATTTTTGATCAAAGGACTCCCACATTCCACGGACAATTTGGAAGACAGAGGCAAGAGATCCAGTGATAGTGTTGGTTCTAACAAATTGGAATGTATTAGAAACAAATATATCGCAACTCGCAAAGAGTATATGGACAATCCGTTTTCACTTGTATATCTCAGAATTGACAGAACATTGTTTTTGACTACATCTTGCCTCTGAGATTTTTTGCTTACTTTCGAAATACCTGTTTCAGCATAAGATTCAATGGCAATCAACAATCTACTCCATCCTTTTGTAATTTCGTTTGCAACAGACATGTTTTTAATGTCTAGAATCAATTCATAGCCCAGAACTCTGTCGATGGGTATTTTCCGACAAATATACAAGAGAAAGAAATGGATTTTGATGATCAAACTCCACTCGTTCATGAATGTGTCCTTGTCAATATTTTGAAGAAGAAATACCAAACCCGAGTTGAATTCCTGGTATTTATTCTCCATCAACTTTGAACTCAATGCCAGGTATATGACAATGTTCTGGTAATTTTGGCAGCTATCCAGCTTGGCCTCTATCAGGTCGGAAACCAACTTTCTAATAAGGTAAAACACACTTGTCGATTTCTGTCGGATTATTAGCAAATGAATCCTCTCAATTTGTAGAGCCACCATCAATACTTGATGTTTGGTGTCGGATTCGACAAGTTGGAGTCCCCTAAAGACACATTTTTGTGCTATTTTCGGACACTTGAATTTCCAATATATAGATGTCAGATAACAATAAATTGTCGTCATTTCAACTGGTGTCGCCAATTTAATTTCTGGAAGCCATTGGTAAGATACATTATCTCCGAATATCGACTTCAGTACACTGCATTCATAGGCAGAGCCAAGTTCTTTCTGAATAAATTTCAGTGCTCCAAGCGCATCCTTATGTAACCCCATTTTGAACTTTTGACAAGTATACAAACAGGTTTTGCATATCTCGATTCCTTTTGTAATACTATCCTTTATTTCCTCTGATTCTGCGACTGGATTATCAAGACCTTGGTCCTTTCCCATGGTGAAATGAATCCATAACCTAACCAAATCCAACCATCTTGCCAACCTGACTCCATGTTTACTGGAACATCTTTCTAGCTCGTGGATTGTATTCAAGATCCTTGTCCTCAATGTGGCATGGATATTTTGATTCTTGATGTATTGGTCCAAGGCAAATTGGATAAATATCATTGCCCAATGGAACAATTTCCTATCCAATGTTTCTTTTATTGCTCGATCAATCATTACTATTCCAATATCTACGTCGCTTGATTCGAAATAGAGTCGAATATCGTATAAGATCAAGTAATATTTAGAGTTGATGAGTTCCATTTCGCACTTTCGCTTGTTTTCCAACCTGTCAACCACTTTGAGTGATTTGGAGATCAGCTCTCGGATGATTTGGACATGTGTGCTTTTCATCTGACGAAATATTCGAAATAATGCATCGATTAATCTAATGCATCCTGACAAAACCATCCAGTCGTTGGAAGCTTGCTGGATCGATGTGAATATGCACGAAATTCCCCGCTTCCAATGATTTTCCATATCCTCCCCTTTACCAATTCCAAAGTCTCGTTGGGTATCAATGTCCAGTTTGTCTCTATCCAGAAATACGTTCGAAAGGGTTTCCTTTTTCGAGTAGAGTTCGTGCATTCTTAGGTATTCCTCCCCAATATCCCAAAGATAATAGACATGCCCTTCATTCATTGCAACCGCGCTATGAATGGATATTTGTCAATAAAAACCTTTTTGGTTGCTGGTGTACCATCTATTGCAATAGGTTATGGTGTCTACGATCGTTATCGTTCATCGATCATAACACAAGAATATACACAGAAATGCAGACCATTTGGAGAAATGCCTCTAGATATCCATTCACCTGTGCCCAAGCTAACGTTTCTAGTCGAAAACCGGATTCCAAATGTTCGAATAAAGAAGAATATTTTAAAAACCATCGAACCTCTGTTATTTGCAGCAGGGATTGACTACGAATGGATAGAATCCTCCCAAAAGGATCATGTAATTGAACATTTGAAACTAGACAAAGTTGCATCAGAGAATTCGGTACAAGACTATTATACTAACATTACAAAATGGAGAATCAGTACGGTTTTGGGAAAATATGTCCAGCAACTAGCTACACGGGAAAATGGGACATGGTCGTGGATTTATTCTTGGTTTATTCCTAAATCCAATCCTTTGGAAACATCTGACCTTGTCAGCACGGTTTCCGAAAATTTGCTGCCAAGTCGATTCAATATCGATAATTTCCGGCAGGGAATTGTAACGGTACAAGAATGGGTCTTTGACGACACCATCGAAGCTATCCAACAAATTGTTGGCAAATATGAAGCTGTGCTTTCCAGAGAGCAGTTCAAGGTATCCTACTTTCCGCTAGATAAATACCTTTCTCGTCCAAAACTATGGAGAATTTTTCATCAGAGATATTATACCGAAACCATGTGCAAATCGGTTTTCTCTTTGCTGGAAAATTTGCCTGATAATTCTGATTACTAAAACCAATCTAGTCGATTGGAAATGGAAAGTCTTTCTTGTTTGTTGACCAAAAGATTCAGTAATTTTTTTCCTTTCCAAATGGGAACATGAATATCCATATGACTATTGTTTATAAAAGAACAAATGATGCATCCATGATCCAGCATGGAAATTTTATCTTGGAATTCGGTAGAAAGTGCAGTGGGTTCACACGTTTCTCCATTAAGCAGTACCCTAATGTCCTCTGATCCTTGGCGGATTTCTATTTTTCTCCTAGTAACAAAGGGTAGAGCATATAAGAGTGGTTCATACTGAATTCTGTATCCAACCTCGGTTTCTTTTCCATATCCACTTTTGGTAAATATCTGGATCCCAGAGTACAAGATGCAAAGCTTTTGTCGGTTTTGAAGTATATTCTTTGCACCTTGACTAGCCAGAAACAAGTTGCTCTTTTCTTGATCTTTGGTTCGAGAAAACAACTGGTCTACGGGAAATCCATCCAACCCATAAAGAGACTGGAGTATCTCAGTCGACTTGGAATCTTTGTTCTGGAACTCGAAATGGTCACGTAGAGGTGGAAGACTGCGACATTCCCTGGATTGGCTGGAACTCGCATCCACTTTACCTATCTTTTCAATCAGAGCAATGAAAAATCCCCCAGTATCTTGTAAATGGGGATAAATTCGAATACTATTGTCTATTTTGTGTTGGAGACAAAGGGCTTTGTTGCAAAAATAACTGGACTTGACCCTATTTCTATGCCGATCAGGGACCTGATCATATTCTCCATAATCTTCATCGCCAATAGTGACTGTCCAACTGACCAGTCCCGGCCTTCTTTCGAGCCCAGAAAGCTTTGAAGAAATATCGACGACCTTTAATGATTCTGGATACTCGGAAAGTACAGTCAGTAGAACTGCTTCATTTTCTACAGGGTTAAGAGAACACGTTGAATAGACCAGTTTCCCCCCAACTTTGAGCAATTGACATCCCCGTCTAAGAATGTCGACCTGTAGGGAATGTAGTCCGTAACCCATATACGGATTCCATTTTTTCCAAATCAATGGATTTTTTCTCAGTGTTCCATCTCCACTACATGGAACATCACATAATATCCTATCAAATAACACCCTTTCTTCTCCGATATCAATGTTTGGATATACTCTCGAATCATTGCATGTCACAAGTAAACATGGTGTATTCATCCTTTTGGCCTGGTGAATTAACAACCTACTCCGACCAATATCTACATCATTGGCTACAATCACTCCTTTCGGAATACCCTCAGTAGAACAATGCATCATTTCAATCATTTGGCATGTCTTGGATCCTGGTGATGCACACATATCCAATACATGATGATCCCCTGAAATATCCAACAGGAGTGGCGGAATCATACTAACGGCTTCCTGTCGACTGATATTTCCCAGATTGGTTTCCTGAACCATAAAACAATGTAGTGCAGCATAAAAGGGGTCTCGACGAAGAGTCTTCTTGTCAGTACATACCGACCAAGCCAACCCATGTGGATACCAGGGAATTGCTGTTGGTGGATTATCACTCCATTTCAATTTTCCAAAGTATTGCTTGTTCAGCCGATCTCTCAATTCAAATGCATACTTTCTTGTTCCAGTTATTCTAAAGGTTGTGGGCAAAGGACGTTCCAATGCAGAATAGAATTGGTCCCATTCCTCCGTTGAAACTATCTTTTCCTTGTAAAATCTGACAAACTGGTCATTGTCTCGGATAATTTCTTGGTAGCCTCTTTTCTCCATATCACGTTGTAGTCGGTGCGGAACAATGATCAGTAAGAAATGTTTTTTTATTACATGGAGACCTATTCTTCCTTCTCATGGGCATTGCTATTCTTGCTTGGAGGATTGGGATTATCTTTCTGGACAGTAATGTAAGTGGTTGGATTTCTAACATCCTATAGAACTGTATCCCACAATAGAATGAATGTTTTGAAATCACTGTTGACTGCTCTTGCTGGATCCATATGTTTGGGATACGGATTCTTTCTGATTCTCCTTGCCTGTGGTCTTCCATTGTGAATAAAGGAATAATCATCAGCCAAATAAAAAAAGTCGTCTGGATGACACAATATGTCTATGACACATCTGGGAATACATTTACATGCTTTTTATTCATACTTTTCGGGTTCATTTGGGTCCTGGTAAGCATATATTATTTGACATGCAAAAATCAGGAGGCAAGATTCAAAGCATGTCCATGCAAACAGTGTCTATCAAAAATGAAGCATCATCATTCCGATTTATCAAAACCAAGATTCCGATGGAAGCCTTGTTCTCTTGTTCTGGGGTGGATCGTATTTTTTGTGCTAGCCAAAAATGTATGGGATTCACGGACCAGTTTTCCTTCGGCAACATACAACCCATTTTCGGTATTGGAAATTCCAGAAGATGCCACAGATGCAGAAATCAGAAAACAATACAAATTGTTGGGACTAAAATACCATCCGGATCGAGTTCCGGAATGTCAAAAGGAACAAGCAGAGGCAAAGTTTGTAGAAATTGCCAAGGCCTACAAAATACTGGTCGATGAAGAAACGAAACGAAAATTCGAAGAGACAGGAAACCCGGATGGAATAAACGATTTTGTCTTGGGAATAGCACTGCCTGCATGGTTGATGGACATGGGAAATCGATATTTTGTTTTGGGGTTTTATGGCCTAGTTTTTGGTATGTTTCTTCCGTATATTGTTGGAAAATGGTGGTACGCAAGTAACTCGTATACCAAACAACAAATACATTACGGCACAATGGCTCATTACTACAAAGAACTAAAAAGAGATACCTCAATTGAACAACTTGTGGAAATAGTCTCTGGATCCAGAGAATTCGAGTTGGCCATCAAATGGAAACGACAAGACAACATCGATATTCCAGCTATTTGGCAAAGAATAAGACAAGCATATGAAGAAACTTATCCCGGGACAAAATATCAAGAAAACACTAGGTTTTCACTA
Source organism: Homidia socia (assembly GCA_036850745.1). NCBI lineage: Eukaryota > Metazoa > Arthropoda > Collembola > Entomobryomorpha > Entomobryidae > Homidia > Homidia socia. The sequence goes on along the minus strand of JAANSP010000366.1, from coordinate 7,608 downwards.
CCTAGTCGTATAAAGACAATGGCATTCTTATTGGCACACCTATATAGGGTTCCAATTCCAGACAGTCTGAGAAAGGAACAGTGTTTTGTGATTGAAAAAAGTTTTCTGTTTGTTGTTGGGTTGATCCAAATAGCGACTGCCAGAGAATGGATAAAATTGGTAGATACTGCCATTTTGTTTGGCCAATTAGTTGTTCAGGCCATACCTGATCCATATTTTTCCCTCCTTCAGTTACCAGACCTAACAATTCAAGATGTTCGACAGATACGCGAAGTGTCTAGCAAAGTTAATAAGGAGGTCAAGAACCCCCAAGAATTATTAATAATGAGTGAATCTAAACAGCAAGTTTTGTTATCCCAAATATCAAAGACGGGGGAATATCTCCGAATATTTTTACCCCAGTTCCAGAGACTGAGTTGTGTGAAGCAAGTGTTCAAGGTAGTTGGACAGAAAACAATTACTCCAGATAGTGTAGTTAGTTGCAGCCTCTATTTTCTACTGACAGGGTTGGATAATGCATTGCTAGAACGATTAAGGGGATTGGAGTTTCCTGTTGACGACGAGAGGTTTGCTATTGGAGCATCCAATTCCAACAATCAAAGATCAGATGAAGATCCTATGGATGAACACTTGGTCCATTGTCCATATTTTCCAGGATCCAAAGTTCATCATTGGTGGGCTGTCATTGTCTTGGGAAAGAACACACTTCTCTATCCCCAGAAAATCCCAAGAATCCCTGCTCTGAACAATATCAAAGACAATAAGGTTTATCCAGCATTGACATTTCAATTCAAAGCACCGTCCAGTCCGGGGACGCTGGATATCTCGGTGAACGTTAAATGTGATTCAGTTTTGGGAGGCGACTTTGGTCAAACCTACAAAATCACCATTGATCCCGAATATTAATAAAAACTCTGAAATGGACATTGTTCCATTGGTTATTGATATGATGGAGCATTCGTTGGATACTGTCGATTCAGTTACTGTGATGGATGTCAACAAAGTGGTTGATCATGTATTGAAACAAAATCCGAATCTCGAGAAAGATGCTGTACTAAAAACCATTCGGAACCTGGAGAACGAATGGCCTCATAGTCGTATCCGAGTCAAGTACCTCAAAAACATTGACAAACATGTTTTGTACCGATGGAACAAGAAAAATGTTACACAGACACAGTACGAGTCCAAACTATATGAAGAAATGAAAATTTTACAAGAAAAACATAGAGACTTGGATTTGTTGATTGGGAAAGAATCTGAAGAATTGATTCAAAGACATATCAAACTTCTTCATGAATACAATGACCTTAAAGATGCAGGACAGACTATTTTTGGAAAACTGGCAGAACGTCGAGGGGTTACAATCCGTGAAATTCATCACCAATTTTCACTTGACACATGTGACTAGACTTTGAATAAATAGATACATATCAACTATATTTCCGATTTTTGCATCAGCAACATCAAATATTCAACTAGGTGATGAATTCAAACAAGTTCAGATGCAGATTTATTTGGAAAAACAATATTGACTACAAGAAAACCAAACGCAGTTGTCTGTGGAAGGATCTATTGTTCATTTCCGATACTGGGTTTTCAATATCTGCTGATGATCACGTAACCAAAGAAAGGTATCAAATAGCCTTGGATGTTAGACGATCTTTTATACAATTGAATGGGTTGACCCCAAGACAGATATGTCGATTTAAAACCAAATTAAACAAAATCATGGTGGTAATTTTATCCAAAAATCCATACTTGCACTATTATCAAGGATTCCATGATATATGTTCGATTCTCTTACTTGTTCTTGGAGAAAAGACCGCAATTGTAGCAGCAGAAAGAATGGCAATGTATTTTCTTGCTGATTTTATGAAGCCAACTATTGATGATGTTATTCCGTACCTAGAATTTCTTTATTACCTGGTGTTGAATTTAGATGCCGAATTATTCCTTGTTCTTAAACAATCGAGAATGCTGCCTTATTTTTGCATGAGCTGGATTTTAACTTGGTTTTCCCATGATTTGTCTCAATTGACGCAGATCTATAGGATTTTTGATCTAACTCTTGCCACCAATTTTCTGGTTCCAGTCTATCTTTCTGCCTCGTTGCTATTGTATCATAGCCACACAATTCAAACAATTTCTCAGAATGATATCGATAATGATGAACTGTTCCGTCTATTTAAACAACTCCCCAATCTGGTTCCATTTGAGAATATCATTGAGAAATGCGATTCAATTTTTGAATTTTCCAAATATCCAGATCGATATCCATTTCTTGACCATTACATACATTTTGAGTGGATTGGCAAACAATGGGGGAACATATGCCTGCTTGAGAGTAATCAAAGAACAACCATACTCCGAAACCATAGGGTAATGCTTTGTAGACCCAGACGATGGATAGCATTTATTGAAAAATTTGGATCATTCATTTTAGCATGTGTAGGATTGCTATGTTTTCTCTGGGTGCAATTTAATGATCCTCATGGTTTTGGAGATTGATGGATATGCTGGAAAACCTTTGCCTGTAAAAGTCTACCCTGGACAATGGGCAAACAAAGGTGATAATGTTTTTTTCCACCTCCATTAGTGGTTTGAAATATCGTTCGTAAACATGTACAAGGTGTTTTAGACTGATAGATGGAACCAAACTGTCCATTGTTACTTGTTCGGAAACAGACTTTACTCCTCTGAACAACGAACGTCTGGAATGTGAGAGTATAGATGCAGGAGATGATCTGGAGGTGTGCATCTCATAAAGAAACGTCGATTTTGCAGTATCCAAGTTGTATTCTGATAGAATAGAAAATGTCTTGTCTCGAATTTCTCCATCAATCTGCCCAAACAATTGTCTAACTTGCAGTAGACATTCGATTGGATCGACAACATCATAAAAACACATCGATAGAGTCTTGTTCCAAAGAGACAGACTCAAAGACGCACCATATGCCAACCCATTCCCTCTGATACTGTTGTATAGAGGACCTTCTGTTCTTGAAAGCAATACGCATAGAAGAGATACTGAATAGAAATCCATGATCTTTTCATTCTTGTCAAAAACATTACACAAAATAGTTTGGGAATAGTGTGTGGTCGTCAACCCTCCAATTCCATATATCAATGCTTTGGATGGAAAGTAGTTGAAATTCGGAGGATGAATGAATAATGGCAGGTTGGTAACATCGGTGTTGACTGGTTCCAGGCAATGTTGTTCAATATCAAACTCGGCTCGCATTTGTAATTTGATCTGGGTCCAGTGCAGAATAATCATGTCAATGAACATATTAGGATTTGAAATTTGATTAGAACATCCAAATTGGACAAAAGATCTAGCTTGTTTAAATATAAAATTTCTAATATCAACAAGTACGTGGATGTGATCAATATCAAAATCCGAATATTGTATAGTTTCAATTGTCTTCTCAAGAAATTTCTTCTGGGAAAATATACACAATTCTCGATCCATATTCAACGAAACATCATCAATTTCAGCCAATCCATGGATTTCCAACGCATCAAGAACATCTGGCCCGCTTCTCAGAGCTTCAATACATTCCGAGAGACAATTTTTGCTAGTAACCAGAACCTTTTCATGTTCAAAATCAATGTTGAAAAAAAGATTGAACAAGAATAAAAGTCCCCTTTCCCACAATTCTGGTTCAACGATTACCGAAATAACAAATGTATGACTCAAATAAGAACATGAAAACATTGAATTGTCAAATCCTACCGATGCTTCGTATGAAACAAATAGTCTATTTAGTTCCTCTATCACATCTCTATTTGAACACTGCCAATCATCATTCCTAGTGCCAGATTGGAACAAGAGTTTTTGAAACAGAACAAGATATGGTCGACGATTCTCCGGGAGTTGTGTCAAATCAAAAACCATGGTTAAATGATAATAGACAGTTTCGGTCTGAACCAGCTGAATACATGAAAATGGAAACCTGTTCATCGTTTGGATATTACCATTTCTTGAGTCCAACAATCTCCAAGTATGCGGAAACTCTTGAATATCATTGCAAATCTCGTCTGGAATCGGAGAAATAGGATATGCCTCTATTTGAGTTTCATTGTCCGAGGACTTGTGGTATTCTTCTTCCAACTCTTCCTTATGCACAGGTATCATGACGACTTGGTTCCAGGATGTGTGAATAAAGTATCGAGACAGCATAGACTTCCAATATTCGATACTTTGCTCTTCGAGACTTTTGAAGATATGCATAACATCTAGACTGTTCCCTATCTGAACATTTTGAGTTCTTCTATACAACAGCATATCATATAAACAACCCGAATAAACTATACTATGCGGCTCTTCCTCTATGAGCTCCAAGTACTTGATTTTATGCCTTGTAATAGCCTGTTTTAATAATCGTGTACTTGTATATTCAGCATTAAACGATTTTTCATATAGTTCTTGTAATAGACAACCCAATTTCTTCGCCAATCTATCTTTTTCAAGAAACCCACCAGGTCTGGTTTCAATCCCGCTAAACACTAAATATACTCCTGTCTCGTAGTACATTTGAATATCGAAATCCACCGAATTACAAATAGGTGGATTGCATTCAACAAATACCTGATAGAGTGGCGATGCATGGTCTGCACATAGGTACCGTCCCAATATTTCCAAGCCCATGAGATTTTCCAACTCATCAAGTAGCGGCCCTTTGAATCCAAACCCAATACTTCCTATAGATGTATCACTGGTTCCGAATTCCTGCTTTCTAGTATATAACACATTCCCGGAACAAAACCCTGTGGTTTCTAGACATATTCTCGGTTGTATATTCGAGATTGGTCTTATCGGTTGCTCCATGTTAGAAAAGATGTTTTCGGAAAAATAAGTATTCAAAACTTTCAGAATACGTGCCGAATCTATTGGTCCTGATATAATTATTCCTAGTTGAGTAGGATGATAATAGTATTTATGATATTCTCGAATTTTTCCAATGTTTAGCTGACTAATGTCTTGTGGTAGCCCTCCACATTCAAACCTCAAAAAAGATGCTTTTGAATCCTTGTACAAAAGCTCTCTCAAATTACCATCAAGTAGATCTGCCTCACTTTCATATCGAGACTTCATTTCAGTATATACTACGCCGGAATTTTCCTGGTCATTATATACTTCAGTTACAAAATGACAATGTTCCAAACATGGTTTCAATATATGATCAAGATACACTGGAAGAACTCTACATAATCCTTCAAAGCTTATACTAGTCATTGTATAACATGTATGATCTTCAGATGTATACGCATTGGTTCCATTTGAAAGCGAGCGATTGGCCAAGTTATCCAAAAATCCTTTCGGATACTTTTCGGATCCACAAAATATCAGATGCTCCAGAGTATGTGCAAGCCCGGAATTATCCCAGGATTCAGTTGGAACGACAATGGACAGCGAACATAGCGGCCCCGGAAGTTTACAAGTACTCAAAATCAGTCCATTGCAACTAAAGGTTTCGACACTCCAAGAACCTGGACAATTAACAGATACTTTGGACTCGACTTTCCAGTCCATTTTTTTTGTCCCATGTTGATCAAAATCAAGACATTAACTGGAAAAGAAATCGAAATAGATATTGAACCTTTGGATACGATAGGAAGAATCAAACAAAAGATCGAAGAAAAGGAAGGAATTCCACCGGATCAACAGAAACTGATATTCAACGGGAAACAAATGACTGATCAAAAAGATGCCTCGTTCTATAAAATCCAAGGTGGTTCAGTGCTACACCTTGTTCTTGTTTTGAGGGGTGGTGTCAAGGAATTTTATTGATATAACTCAATGCTCTGATAATCCCGACTGGCCAGGAGATTTTTTCTTGGAAACTCCCGATATCATATTGTCTACCTTTAAAATCATGCATGCTGCTTCAACGGCAGTTTTCAATGTCTGAGCTTTGACTGTCAGAGGTTCCCAAATTCCCTTGGATTCTTTCATATCCACAACTTTGCCGGTTATTCCATCGACTCCAAAGCTACTGCAATTTCGATCCACATGCCTAGATCTTAGTAAAGTCAATGTCTTGATAACATCCCCACCACAATTAGACACTAATGTCCTGGGTATAACTTCCAAGGCATCTGCAACTGCTTGATAAGTCCCAGCAATCAAACTTTGAGATGAATCAAGACTGGAATTTGCTAATTTGGATACCAACTCTTTTTTTTCAAATCCTAATCTTATCGATATTGCCATTTCGATTGCCCCTCCTCCAGGAACCAACCTTGGGTCGCAATAGATGTTTTTTGTCACGTACAGCGCATCTTGGAGGTCTCGTTCCAATTCGTTCAAAATATCTTTGGATGGCCCTCTTAGTACAACGGAACATGCCTTGGGTTGTTGACACTCTAGGAATGTGTAGTATTCATCGCCAATCTTTTCAATATGGAATAAATGACATTTGGTTCCCACGTCATTTTCTTTCAGATCTTCTACTCTATTAACCAGTCTGGCTCCAGTGGCTCTAGCAATCCGATGGCAATCTGTCTTTCTAATTCTTCGAATGGCCGTGGCATTGGCTTTGACAAAATAGTGTTGCGCAATATCGGACACTCCTTTCTCGGCAAGTACTAGGTCGGGTTTGAGAGCAATAATCTTTTCGCACATGTCCCTGACTTGTTCCTCTTCTATTTCCTGAACTCGATTCCAGTCTTGTTCTTTGGTCAACTCCAAATTGGTCTGGCTCTCGCCTTTTTTGTATTCCAATGAGCAATCTAACAATATGATCCTGGGATTTTCTATCCTTCTCCTCATCTGCGCATGGGTAACATCCTTGTTGAGAATAATACCATCCAAGACTTTGGAACCAATAATATCTCCTGGTATCTTTTCTATTCTTACAAATCGCTTGATATCCACATCATGAGTTCCATCGTCGTCCCTTATTGCTACGGTTTTCACGGCCTTCAATGCCAATCCACACATCAACTCTTCCCATTTTTCTCCAAATTTGGTATTGACAGACCCCCGAACAATTTCTATCATTTTTTCATCATCATTTATATCAATTGGAATGGCAAGTTCTTTCATGATTCTCAATCCATCCACAAGTGCCTGTTTCAACCCTGCTATGATGATTACTGGATGAATTCCCTTTTCCAAATACCTGCTGCATAGAGTCAATATTTCTCCAGACAGTACAATTACTGATGTTGTTCCATCTCCGACCTCTTCATCTTGTGTACGACCAAGCTCAATCATACTTTTGGCTGCTGGGTGGGCTACTTCGATTTCTCTCAATATAGAATTTCCATCGTTGGTCAGTACAATTCCTCCCATTGGATCCATCAACATTTTCAACATTGAAGATGGTCCCAAACATGATCGTATTACATCAGCCACTGTCTTGGCTGCCATTATGTTGGAAAGCTGAATCTTTCTTGTACTCTCCCGTCTTGCATTGGTGTTTACTAGAACAATTGGTGCTCTCATCCTCTGGTTCGGTGCAATTTTTTTAACCCATGGTCGATCTTAATGACCATGAATGGAAAAAGCTAAACCAACTTGTTGGGCTGATCATAGCAGAACAAAAAAAGTCTGGGGTCACTAAAGAACACGAATTCATAACCAAACTGATTCAATGTACT
>JAANSP010000365.1:0-22996 GCA_036850745.1 Homidia socia | reverse complement strand
AGAAAATGAGCATTTATTTAATGATGAAAGAGCTGATGCCATTTGTAACATGTTAATCTGGTCGTCATCGCCACCACCGCCACTTAGAGCCCACTTTCCAATGCTCATCATCATGCGATGATGTTGACAGAGATTGGCGAACTTATTAAAATGTTAGAAAGAAAAAATATATATTTACTAGCAACTTATTCCAAGTAATATCTAAACTTGCACCATCACCAATAAAACTATCGTACTTAGAGACACATTATCCACATGTCGCATTTTCCAACGTAAACCGTAAAGACTCATACACTCTCGTCATCATCAACGTCTGATGATCCTTCTTCACGCTGTAATTTCCTATGATATATTGGGGACGCATGAAAACAAAAACAGAATGTGGATGAACGCTGTCAGTAGTATTACTGTACGGTGATAGAGCAGCCAGGCAATTCAATAATAATAATTACGCTGTTGCAAATGGTAAATGTCAACATCATCATAGCGAATTTTATTGCTTAGATTTACTACTTAAAAATCCTTCGCCGTTTAGCTCTGGTATCGTTGAACCACGAAGAGGAAGATGAAGACATTAAATAATTCCCAACAGATTTGACAGCTTCTCCTTTTATTTTATCATATATATATTTTTCCTTTACCCAACTCCTAGAGTCTGCTAACTTTTTTTAGGAACGGATTATTTTAGGGAAAAGCGTGAAACTTGAATTTTAAAGACGTGTGTTTGTTACGCAGATGGATAGACAGACAGAGACAGCTAATTTATTATTCCCCCATCCATTTCAAACGTTTGTCCATAACATTTTATTTTTGAATTTTTACACTGTTCCATAACATTTACAATGACAGTGCGGACCATGTCTTACAAATCAACAGGATCATCATAATAGAGTCATCATCATAGAGATGAGTAATATTACGCTCTAGAAACCCTCTCAACTGACCTACAACTTAATGATGATAGAAATGCTCACTTTGTTAACTCGTTCACTCTCTCGAATCTCCTCTCTCTCTCCCTCTCCTTGCACCTCTCTTTACAACTTCATTTACCACTCATCATCATCATCATTACACTTTTACACACTCGTAGTCAGTCAGCTCACTGCTCCAAAGGAAATCATAAATTTGTAAATTTTTGCTTCCGAAAAGCGTGAAAAAGTCATTTTTCATTCAGGTAATGTACCTCATACTTTGTAGTAGTTTTTGTTTGCTAGAGCTCTTCCACTTAACTCGGCTCTCTTTTTCATCGACATCGTCCGGCCTCCTTTTAACTCGCAACGGCTTATCTTCCCAGTTTATATTTAACTCTAATAAACTGCTTAGAATCACAGATAAAATTCTCGCCTTGTGCTGTTGCTTCTATTGATGAGAAGGATGATGATGATGATGTAGTCTCGCTCATTCCCCACAGCTTGTTCTCTATTCCATAGACATACTGTATACACACATATATGTACATATGTGGCATCATCATCAGCGGCAGCGACGACCGTAATAATCTACCTTGTCGAAACTGACTATTTTTCACGTTGTTAAGTAATCAAGTAACGTTTAAGCTCCTTTAAAATGTGGACAGCTTAATGTGCACTTTATAAGAAGCGCCCGTACTATGCTTGTATGTATATAAAAGCTTTTAAAAGAGATACTTGTTCACATGTAGGCCATTATCTTAAATTGTAGTGAAATATCATCATCAGAAGCAGAGATGGATGGTGGGAGAGAAAGGTGTAAGTAGTAATGATGATGGCAATTGAACATTGCCAAAGTTAAAAGAGAAGAGCTATTAAATCTATTTACGTGAGTACGGTATCATCCATCGCATGCACAGGCATAGACGAAGAAAATGTTTATTCGTCTGTTAAAATAAATAGCGACATAAAAATTCTGTTGAATTGGCAAACACGCTTCTCTTCACCCTTCCCACTTTTTCTTGTCTCGTACATTTAACTTTGATGATCACAGATTTTGATTTTTAGTACTGGCAATCATCATTATGGATGGTGGGAGAGAAAGGTGTAAGTAGTAATGATGATGGCAATTGAACATTGCCAAAGTTAAAAGAGAAGAGCTATTAAATCTATTTACGTGAGTACAGTATCATCCATCGCATGCATAGGCATAGACGGAGATAATGTTTATTCGTCTGTTAAAATAAATAGCGACATAAAAATTCTGCTGAATTGGCAAACACACTTCTCTTCACCCTTCCCACTTTTTCTTGTCTCGTACATTTAACTTTGATGATCACAGATTTTGATTTTTAGTACTGGCAATCATCATCAACCATCCATCATCACCATAAACTGTAAAAACAACAACTGTCCAAAAAGACATGGCTCTCTGTTTAAGTCTGAATAATACTCAAAAACAAACGAGACAATATATTTTTTTGACTTGCATAGTATTTATTTTTGCTTGTGTCATATTATGCCCCAGCCTTTGAGTGAATGAAATAAAGTTTGGGTGGTAGGTAGTCTCCTCTGCTGAAAAGAAAGTTTTGCTTGCATAAATACTTTTTCAACAAAGCTGTTCACTTTTACACTACATTTTCAACAAAATACCCACACATGGTTTTGGTGAACAAAAAATGGTCGTTGTATTATCGTATAGAAGAAAAAGTGGTGATAAAAACGCATAACAATAATAGCAGCAGCAGCAGCAGTACAATTTCAAAAAAGTAACCTTTTGATGATAATATACATAAAAGTATATTCTCCTCCTGTTTACAATGCGACGGGCACACACCACCATCACCATAATCATCTCACGCCAAGCTCAACTCTCAGCTGCTAATTTACCATAATTTACAGAAATCCAACCATTTGTAACCGAACTATTATTTGGGCATGACAAGTTTGGAGGGGCAAAGCAATAATTTTAAATAGTCTGTCGGCGAGTTGTTTTTTGCCTTCCTTCCTTTCTCTCTCTCCCCTTCATAGTTTGTCTGTATAATATGTTTCTTATATTGTACAAAGAAAACTGAGACTTTTGAGTTTTTTATACTCACATATCACTGAAGCATATTTATGTACACGATTATATTATTATTGTCGAGTAGTGTTGTTGTTGGAGTGAGTTGAGTACTAAAGCGCTCTCAAAAAAACTATTTGACTCTCTCTCTCTGGAGGATCGCTGCTTTCGTCTATGAATGGTGACGGTGATGGTGGTAATAATGACAACAAAACGACGAGGATCATGATGGTGATGATGACATGTGTAATGTTGTTGAAACGTTTCATGCCCTTATCGAGCGATTCATTCCCCTTTGCACTTTTTTCGGCATCATTATCATAATCATTGTTATTCTCATTCAAAATAGTCAGTGACAATAATATTAGTGACCTGTGTGACTTTTTGGTATTGTTGATGCCCATTTCACTGGATACAGTGTAGACATATAAAAAAGATTATATTATATACTTTCTCATCATCAGCCACATAACCAAGTATTATCAATCCATACGGCCATTTTTCAGTTGATTCGTTTCACAACATTCTTTTTTTCTATTTGCCGAATCTCTGTGTGTGTGCATGAGAGTGAGTTGAATCCGAGGAAAAAAGTAAGTTTCTTTTTACGATTATGATTATACAAAGCAATGAGAAGAAAGGGGCATGTACCATCATTCCATTATTACCTATTACACCGAACTGTACCATTATTACTGCTACCACACCGTCCTCAGCTTTTTCCACCATTGTCGTTTCCCTTATGTCGTTTAATCTATATCCATGCAGTGCCTGTTCCATTGCTCCTCCAGCAAAATAATAATAATTTGAATGACATTTTGTGTGTGCCCATTTAAGTACTGCTGTATAATAAGTAGAGTATGGAGATGGGAGACCATACGCAAAAGCATATTATTATATTATATACCCACAGGAAAAAAGGGAACCGTGTCAACTCACATAATCATTTAGCCATTGATCATCATAATATAATGTTATCATCCTTGTCGTCACAGACACAAATACACATTGAGCAGTAGCAGCAAGTACTTGTAATTAACTTCCAGTTTTTTCCCACTTCTACTGCTGCTGCTTCTCTGAAGCAAACACGACATCATACTACTATTACTACTACCTTTCTTCCTTTTCAGTACAAATATATTACAACAGACAGAGTAGTAGTAGTGAAGCTACTTACTATGTAAAGGTTGATGCGAGACAAATTCAAAACACGGCCTTAATTGACTTCGAGTCTATTATAATGCTTTTTTTCAATTCGCATCGCCCTGCTTGCATCCATCCATCCATCTAAATCTATTCTCCTTTTTTTTTCTTCTGTCAATTCAGGAAATTTGTGAGGTTGGTTACTGTTTTGTTGTGCTTTGTTGCTTCCCTGCTCGACATTTTACCATCTTGAGTTTCATTTTAACTGCGCGGCTGCTGTGACTTGTAATGTAGTGTTGTTCTCAGTCTGGTAAAGGCAAGACCAACTTGCATTTATGTTCCATGATGAGCACAACAACCAAGAGAACATTCTGAATGTCATCGTCAAATGGAATGGGCTGCGTACGAGAAAAAATGGGGAATGAGATCTTACTCGCTCTCTCTCTCTGTTTCAGCAGTTTTTATTAACGGATTATGAAGCTGCTGATGAGTAGGTACACACCTTTCTCTTGCTTTATTTCCTAGTCGAATATGTATAAGCAGTAGTACATACAATACCTGTTTCTTTTTGGAAAACTTACATGTAGTGTATTATACTGCTTTTGTTAAGAGGTAATTAATGATTCAATACAACTGTCTATGTAAAAATTTAAAAACTACTACATCTTCAATACCTGTTTCTTTTTGGAAAACTTACATGTAGTGTATTATACTGCTTTTGTTAAGAGGTAATTAATGATTCAATACAACTGTCTATGTAAAAATTTAAAAACGACTACATCTCTCTGCTTTATTGAAGTGATATATGAATGAAGTTTTATATTAGTTAACACAAATCAGTGTTGGAGAACACATAAAAGCAGGGGAAATATGTGTTATCATTGTTACAACTGGTTGTAATTATTATTTTTATGTCTTTTGAAGTTGGCGTCTTTATTATCTCCGCTCTCCAGAAAGAGAAAAAGAGCGAGAGTGCTCATGGGAGTTTAAACTATTTAGTAAATACATTTCCTACACGTCTGATTGCCCCATTTGAACTGTCTTTCTTCTCTCTCCACAAGAAGAAACACTACTAGTGCACGCACAGTACCACAGTTGAAAGACGAAGCAAGGTAAAAGCCGAGTTTTGAAAAGGAACAAAAGCGCAGAGACAATAAAAAGACGAGTTGTTGTGGAAAAAAGTTGCTTTTGCACGGTTTAATGTGAAGAAACATGGAAAAATGTGAAGCAACATCTTGATTAACTCTGTGTTATACCATTCAAGCTGCATCACTCACTCCCAAACACCATTACCATTTAGTAGGATGATCATTGGTTTGAATGATGATGATCAGATGTATGGTTTAATGAAATATATGGCTTTTCTTCTCCTTCAATGTTTTTTGTACTCGAAGTAAAAGAAAAAAAAACTTTTTTTTCTATAATCACCACTTCTCACTTTAATCAAGTGTATTGTAATGGTAAGAGTATGTATTGTTGTCATATGAGCACATGTTAAAGTATTTTTTTAAACTTTATTTGAGATGGGCAGAACACTTGATGTATTTTTCAAGTGTATAACGACCACTTGATGAGGACGACTTTGAAGGAAGAACGACGTAATTAAATATATAACGAAGCGAATGAAATCAGATATTTAGATGTGGCCTTCTGCTCCTCCTTGATAATATGATTTTCTTTACCTGATTTATAAAATGTGGAATGAAATACGACAATGGTGATTACAGCATGAGAGATAGTGAAGAAGGAAAGCAATTATCTAGAGGACGGTGTACAATAACAGTTGTTCTATCTCAACCCGGTATTTAGTCTGTTATATCATTATTTACTATTGTCATGCTCACATTTTCTTGAGTCACTTATCAAACCATTTAATTTTTTGTTCAGAGAAAAAATTGAGTAATTTTTATCAAGTCACAATAATAATCTATCTTGAAAGCGCAAGTACAGCATAAAATATATGCACCTTATATTGCATTGCATATTAACCACGTAAATAAATTACTAGTTGTTAATAGTATTATTGTTGTTAATAATAATAATAATATAAAGTACGTATAACGCCAAGACCAGTCGAATGGGATTGGAATACAGATGTAAAAACTGATTCAACGTGGACGACTTTTAATTGGATCTTTTTATACAAATGATGTGCCACGACGGTCTGACATATTTTAAATACGAGAATCACCAACCGCAATATTCCCCAACTGTTTGAAACGAATTGAATGGCATTATACTCGTGAGTTCTGATTCTGATAATACTTATTAGTAGACATCATCGTCATCAACATTGGTTTGTGGTTGTGTGAGACCATTTTGTTTCCCAGAATAATTTATGAAGTCAATCATTGTCAGAGTTTTGCTCTTGTGAGCTGTTTAAAAAAAGATCGCCATGTCTACATGTGCAGCAGTAGTAGAATGATGTTGATTCAAAAATACAAAATCTGATATGAATGGAATAGGTACATTATTACTGCTCCGACTACACACTAGCTTCTGCGATTTGGATCTATCCTCCTGTCTTTCTAGACACACACGATTACAATTATTATATTATTATTATGAACTGCTAATGTAACATATTACATGTGTCATGTTGCCAATGTATTGCCGTCCTTTGCCATCTCTGTGTGTGTGCTTATTCTCTAACATCATCCTTGTTCACTGCTGAGGACAGCAAAAAGATTGAACAAAGTGGGGAATTGTGACGTTGAATAATGGGCCTGTAATATTTACAAGTCACAAAACTGCCAGCATATTCTTTTTTCTTCCCTTCGTTTCAATCATACGAGCATTGACTTTTGCCAGGATAATAATAACAAAAATATGGCAAAAATTATAAACTATTGCTGTTGCATACATACATTCTTGCATTATTGCAGTGTAATAACAGATTCTCAAAAAGTAAAAATGCGCATTGGTTGTAATTTTCATTCATTCAATATTTTATAGTTGTCTTTGTATTATACACAATATGTAGTTGTGTATAAACACATCTGAAGAAGAAGAAGGATGTAAGGGATAAAAATGATGTAGACACGTTGTGGGTGTTTGCTCTTGAACAACAATAGCCAAAACAATTTACTTATCATCTTTTGATGATGACAATAGAAACTCCGACGCAATCTAAAAATCTGACTCACGTAAGATCAAAATGATAATCATTTCATTAGCATGATCGAGTACCACGGCAAACTTGTCCTGCTGCTGCTCCAACTCAAGTTTTTCCCTTTTTCAACTTGCCCCAGGAGAACACGCATCGAATCGATCAATAAAAAAGGAGAATGATTTGGTTAAATAATATGTGAAAATGAATCAATTCCATGGAATACATAAATAATTGAAAAGGTTAAATCTCAATACGTATGAATTGCTTTTAAATGCCTCTCTGCCACAAATCATCTACTTCCAGTCAATATGATCCATCGTTGCGGCATGTTAATTTGTAAGGAACATGTTAGAAAAAGATTACTCAGAGATAAAGATTAGCGTTGTTGTGTATTGTGAAGGTGCACACCAAAAACTTCACGCTTAATGGATTAGTGTTGTGAAGGCAGTCTTATTAAAGTGAGTACAAGGAATGACAGTTAATTTTCTTCTCTCGCTCCTACCTTCCATTCAACTTTTCCATCTCATTCTCCATTCTCCCCTTGTCAGAGCTTTACTTGACCTCCGGGAAATGGCCTACCGCATTTATATTATTCCATCTGTCGATTACAAAAACCAACCTCCAAAGCTAGTTTAGCACGCCTAAAGTCTTTATTCTTGCTCATCTGCTTGATTTACCTCTCACTAACTCACATTTGACTTTTCTAAATCTATTGTTGCTGATCCTGTTTGTACTATACTGCTTGAGCTGTCATGTATACCGTCCTGCTTTGTCCGGGTAAGGCGTAAACACCGGTACGTTTTCCTTGTGATCTACTGCCATTCAATGAAGTTGGTAGGTGCAAAGTACAGAAATTTGAAAATAGTTATTCTCTCAATACGTAATAAAAAATGTAATATTATTTTTTAGTAGGATGAATACATATATATGGAAAGCACTTAAAAAATTNCTGCCATTCAATGAAGTTGGTAGGTGCAAAGTACAGAAATTTGAAAATAGTTATTCTCTCAATACGTAATAAAAATGTAATATTATTTTTTAGTAGGATGAATATATATATATGGAAAGCACTTAAAAAATTGTGAGGCAACAGCAGTCTCAAAGTCAGCCATTTCCAACTAAATCAACATTGGTAAGCATTTTGTTACAGAATTTATGGGGCAAGAAAAAGCCTGGTGGTGGTGTGAATAACGACGCTATCCAAGAGAATTACCATCACCTCACGTTCCACTTTAACCACACCACCACTAAATCCATGACACAAAATCTCCAAAATATCTCATTCAGTTCAGTTCTGTTCTGTTTTTTCCAAAGTGTATCTCATCATCATCATCATCATACTGTTCAGGTGCTTACTTTAGTTACAATGTTAATATACTGTATGTATTGTTATCATTGTGTGTTATTCAATGGTTTTTCTCCATGGCAAGCAGCATAATCTTCTTTATCATCATCAGTAATACAGATTCAGTAAGAAAAAGCCTGGTGGTGGTGTGAATAACGACGCTATCCAAGAGAATTACCATCACCTCACGTTCCACTTTAACCACACCATCACTAAATCCATAACACAAAATCTCCAAAATATCTCATTCAGTTCAGTTCTGTTTTTTTTCCAAAGTGTATCTCATCATAATCATCATCATCATACTGTTCAGGTGCTCACTTTAGTTACAATGTTAATATACTGTATGTATTGTTATCATTGTGTGTTATTCAATGGTTTTCCTCCATGGCAAGCAGCATAATCTTCTTTATCATCATCAGTAATACAGATTCAGTACCCACATAGCACTGGTAATATTGGGATCATATAGCCAATATAGTCATTCAGGAAACATCATCATTCTTTCATCATTTATTACGAAAAGGCGAGAGGAGTATTACAATGAAAAACTTACAGAAACATCATCTATAGCACTCTGGTAATATTGGGATCATATAGCCAATATAGTCAGTCAGGAAACATCATCATTCTTTCATCATTTATTACGAAAAGGCGAGAGGAGTATTACAATGAAAAACTTACAGAAACATCATCATCATCATCCATCGCCACCGTGTCCTTTACCTTTTCAGTAGAAAAGTAAGCAGTGTTAGGGGATATTATATTTCGTTTCCCCACCAACAATGAAATTCCTACGCAGAGTATTTACGTAGAGGTGCCCAACACAAAAAGCTGAAAGACTCACACCGAGAGTGTACTTCATTATTCCATTATTACTACCCATTTTACAAGAAAAATCTTTTGAAAAAATAGAGAGCTACTCAACAGGATCATCTCATCATATTATCATCATCATCATCTTCATCACCAGCATAATATTTTACATGGGCAAAAGCACCCATTCTTCTTCTTTACTTTTTTTCTACCAACCTTTTTGCAAAACTGCTCGCCTTTTTTCCTGTTGGAAATCATTGTGTGTACAAATCTCCTGTTGTTATGAGTCAATTGTCACTTTTTCCTTACAGTGTACAACCACATCATCATCATGATGTGATGATGATGAAGTTAACTCTGACTTTGTAATAAATAATAATTATAATAATAAATACATGCATAATATAATCCTTATGCATGTCTCTATTATGTCTTTTGTACGTGAACAACGAGACAAGTAAAGTGAATCAACTCGTGAGATCCTTTTTTTCTTTATTTCTCCTTTTCATAATAACATTTTTGTTGTTGGGCCTCACACTGCGAAACGGCTTGTATGTTTGCTAGCCTTTGTGTGTGCATCTTTTTATATGGCCAATACCTCACTTCTTTTCATGTGTGTGTGCGTAATAACGTGTAGTAAATAGGATTGATAATATAGACGGAACATGCAACAAAAATCTATTCATAGCTACACACAAAATGTGTCTCGGAAGGAATACTAAAATCCTTTGGTTTTTGACTATGGTCGCCTTTTTTCATCTTGAGAGATAATCCCATCTGGAGCTCGTGCTCCTTGTACACTGACAATACGCGTTCTTTTCATTTTGACGAAAAAAAAAATGTGCTGTGCTGCTCACTATGAAAAGGTAATATGGCATTATATGGTGACTGAACAGTTGTTGTAGTAGCAGTCGATAATTCGTTGCTACAAATTTGTCACAGTCAGATGACATGCGACCTTTTCTTTTGAGAAAAACATGATGGTATTGTGGTCGGTCATGTATACCTTGTATTTGTTGTAACTATTATTGTTATCGCTGTTGTTGTTGTTACTATTATCATGTAATCCGGGTGCAACAAGGGAGCTTTATAAAAATGAAGAGATATTTATCTGACATTTGACTCGACAGTTAATTGTATTTAATGAACCTCACTTTTCCATTGAAATTTAATATAGTGAATGAATATAGTCATTTTTATGCAGCTGTCAGCACATTTTTTGACGCGTTTTTACTTTTTGGGACGGTTGACGATTCAATTTCTTGGGTATCATTATTCTTGTTCTTTGCAGCAATAAAAGATTAGGAGCTCTTACTTGCTTGCAGTTTTCAGTATGCAACAAACTCGGTGGAAGGAATGACGGTCCGTAATTACTGAAATCTAGTAAAGGGCCTGAGCATATTTGTTTTTTCCTCAATTTTGGTGTAGATGATTATTTAATTGTTTGCTTGTTGTATCACTTTTCCCCGGTACGAATCACAAAGAAAGTTGCCTGAATTATCATAATAATATTGTAGCAGCAAAATCAGTAAAAACCAATGCATAGAGGCCGGACAAACTCGTCGTCTGGTTTTCAATTTTTTCGATTCTAAATTTCCAGATTTTTTCCTAGCAAGACAATAGTTGGGAGAGATTGTTTTTTATATAGAATGAGAATGTTGCTGCTAGTCCAATTAATTTTAAAGATAAACGAATCGTTGTAGGCTAAATTGTGAAAAAGACGCCGCTAATCCGAATATTTACACGATACAACTTATCATGCTCAAATCAGTAATATTAATTTGAGTATTGAGGAATGTCATGCAACGTTTCATGGTAAAAAGAGTGAGTGGAACCATTGTGTGTGTGAAGTTAATAAGGTAGCTTAAATAATAATAATGATACACCCTTTCAAACAAGTAAAAAGGATAGTAGCAGCAAAAGAACACAACAACGACTAGTGTATCCAGCGGCCAGAAAATTTGTTGTTTCCTCCTTGCAACAATGTCAATCAATTCAACTGTGTATGAGATTGCTATGTGGGTATATACAATAAGGATGATATAAGTAATGGTAGCACTGGACGATGATGATGATGAATCTTGGATTAGCAGTAAAAATATAATAAAAATCAGAGCAATTTTCATACAAAATAATTTAGCAAACTTGCTTGATTTTTTTTCTCTCCTGTAACAACATGTTCGTTCTCTCCTACCCTCTCGCTTAGTTGATTGATAATCACCTGGATGATGAGGAGGAAATTATCTTTTTCTCGTCAGAGTTACATTTACATATTTTATTGACAGACCAGATGCTAAATGGTTATTGTGTACATGGTTAAAGTACCACTCGGTTTTAGCGGCGGTCTCCTTTGTCGGCATTTCTGAATTGAAACCTTTTGCAAAAGATGACTTGTAACTCAAATAAAAAACTAACATTACCCTCAATCTATCTTACTCAAGGATCATTATCATGGCACATCTAAACTTGTATTTAACAACAGCATGCTAAACCAAACCAAGAAACAAGAGGTCTTCGTTTTCCTCCTTCTCTTCATTTTTCTCAACAAAGTCAGGCAAAAAATTACAATGCACAGAAAAGTAGTAGTAGTAGCAGCAGCAGCATCACATCATCATCACATCACACATAACCACCATCACCAAACCACACCACACCGAGCAAAAAAAGCAGTAGTAGAAGTAATGTTGAATCAAGAAGAATATAAAATTATCTTCTCTTTCTTATTGACTGACTAACTGCTGCTGCTCCTGAAAAAAGGGTTAGAGAAAAATGATGATGATCAGTCAGTAGAAGAGAGAGAGAGAGAGAGAAACGAATTACATTATAGTAGAAGATATGTGAGCAGGCAAGACAATTACCTGCCATCACAATTGAACATCTAAACGGATGCCAGCCTATCAAAACAGAATATTATGATCATTCCCATTGTTATCATTATTATTAGTATTAAATCAGCAGGACATCATTGTCGTATAAAGAAGAGACGTGATCCTTTCTGCGAAGAAGATGAAGAAAACTAAAAGAAAGAGGATATATAATATGTGTATAAATTAGGTATACATTATATCTTTATGTATATTATGTTTGGTGTTTACAGGAAGAAAAATGCCGTGAGAGGAGAAAAAAGGCGAGATAGAGAGAGACAACAGCTACAACAAGATGTAACAACTACACACAACGTGTAATTCGAAATGGAAATGGAGAGCATCTTTTTTAGTTTTTAGTTAGACAGTCACCAATCATTAAAATGGCTTCTTTGCACGGCATCTTTATAATAATGCATTAGAAACCTAAATATTAGACGACTACTACTGCTGCCGCTTCTGATATTGCTACGATCCAAACAAAAAAAAATGTTTCTTTTAGACTGCTGCTGCGTGTTTGCCTATGATGACCCATCATCGTCAAGTCGCCTTGTGTCTTCCGAAAACCTAGAGCCAATTTATTTTCAACATGATGCTATGGAATGTTGAATGATTTTTAAAAAGATGCATGGAGGAATCATTAAAATGGCTTCTTTGCACGGCATCTTTATAATAATGCATTAGAAACCTAAACTATTAGGCGACTACTACTACTACTACTGCCGCTTCTGATATTGCTACGATCCAAACAAAAAAAATGTTTCTTTTAGACTGCTGGTGCGTGTTTGCCTATGATGACCCATCATCGTCAAGTCGCCTTGTGTTTTCCGAAAACCTAGAGCCAATTTATTTTCAACATGATGCTATGGAATGTTGAATGATTTTTAAAAAGATGCATGGAGGAAAACAAGGGAACAACATTGTATTAAGTGATAATAACTATATATTTTCAAAGTCAGTTGGTTTGGTAGTACAGCAGGCGTGGAAACATATTTTTACAGAATAATTTCAAATGAAAAGTGATGTAAAAAATTGTGAATTTTTAAAAGTGTAAAATTTTTGGCAATTATGTATATTTTTATATAATATTATTATTATAGATTAAATACTTTGTTCGTTTCCTTAGCACAAGACAACTGCGCTAAACATTGTAAAAGAAAACACATTATTATTTTTTATTCGACCCTAAAAATGCTGAAACAACCGCATTGCGCCACCAACAAAGTTGATCGTAGACCACCTTGTGTAGAGAAAACAGATAATTTAGAAGATTAAGGGCTGGAGCACCACCATCACCGTCAGAAGGCTATTTCTCCCCAACACTAAAAAGCAGTGTAGGGTGAAGTAGGTGAGAGAATTGTGAGCCCTTGAAGCAATTTTTTTTATTATTATTGTTGTTGTTACGTTACGACATGGCAGATGTTATTGTCGACCATTAATACCAACACTAGCTAAATAATATGTACGAGTCTGCTACCGCGTACGAACGAACGGAACGACGGACAGACACCTTATTATTATTGGAGCAGAAAAACTGGATAATAAGATTTGAGGTTTAAGTGGCTGATCTTTGATATAGTACTCATTTTGATAACGACCATGGGAAAAACTATAACAGAGTGAGAGACAGAGAGAGGTCGGTAGACGTAATATGTAACTGGCTGCTGTTACTTCTACCACTTTATACTACGAGGGTGTGCTTTTTAACTCATAATTCATGATTCAATTCTGTGATAAACGATAATGAAAACAGGAAGCTCTGTTCAAAACAATGAGCGCTGTCAGATAAATATAAGGCTTGGATAGGGAGGAAAAAATACAGCTTTATAGAGTTTTTAGATGGGTGCTTTCCAGTAATTTGGTTATTTATACGTTAATTAGCGTACGAGGTGTGTTGGTATGCGTGCAACTTGTTTTATTTTGGAGAAATCAGAGTATCCTACAACTGCATGATAACATAATAATAATTACACTAATCAATTTAATTTAATCAATACAACCGACAATCAACATTATTTCGATAGACAGGTTTTTTTTAATACAAACGTTCTAATTTAAAGCACACTGAATTGTCATTTTTGTACATATATTGCAGCATGGCCTTTGCAGGTACATTGTATTTCTTAAAGGATTGTTTATTCATAGCTTATTTTAAGAAAAATGAGAAGCACTTTAATGATAACATTGGCAGTTGATGTATTTACTTGTCATTTCTGTTCAATGATAAGTATTACAAACATGCATGTGGACTTAATTTCTCTCGTTGAATACATCTTTTAAACGCCTGATGTACATCACCTGGCGGAATAATAAATGGATAATAATTTAAATTACTAAATTTAAAAGTATTCATTTCATGCAGCTGGGTTACATTTGAATTTCAAAGTTCTTCTGCCGTTGATGATTATTACATTAAGCGTAGCGAACAACCAACCGGCTCTTGACTGCTACTGCGTATCACCCCAGATAATAATTCAATTAAGTTTTATTGTATTTTCCTACTACTGTAACTCAAATGATAAGAAAGTTACCTCTATTGTCAAATAGACAGGAAGGCCCCTGGAAAGAAAAAAAAACAATTATTTTATTGCTGATTATTACAGCTTATTTTTATTCTCTAGTGTGTGTGTATTATATTACAATAACTGCAACAAAATGCACAAGTTCCCTGTTTATCCTCACTCGGTTTGATTCTTCGCTTGCAAAGTTTACATCATCATCATCAGAACAATAATCATTTTCATTTCCGCTTGAAAATCACCACATCAGACTCATTATTTTAATAATTGTTTAATCTTCTTTTTCTACGAATAAAAGACCCAATACACAATCAGCTTTATAAAACATACAGTCTATACTACACAGAAACATTGAGAGAAAAAAAACAAATTGGTTATGATAAAATGATGTTTTCGTTTCCATTTTATACGCAGTACATTGTAACCGGATAGTCTCCTGGTAGGCTGTTGGTTGATATACGTAAATAGGTAGTTACAATTCAAGGATTTCCGGAGCTACTATACCACCACCGTTGATCTTATACGTTCGCTCAAGTAATCGTTGAATTTGTAATTTTTATTGTCACTCTTCTTCCCATTTTCCCCAGCGCTATTCATAATTTTGATTCACAAAATATTGTGATTAAGGGTCATTATTTTTTTCGATTTTGGGTACCTTTTTGTATGCGTATTTTACACCCACGCATAAACAACTTCATTTCTGGCCTCTCTTGACAACAGGCTAAATATGTCTACCTACCATGGGCATTTTCTGTATAAATCAGAAAAAAAATCTAAAGTTTCTTGTCCATATTATTATTTAAAAAATACGCCTCTTTCCTCTGCTCACTATTTGCTCACTCACACGTTCGTTATTTCACCTGACATGTATGCTTTGCTGACTGACGCCTGCTAAATAAAAAAATGACTTTTTAGTACGTACTAAAAATAAAAACAACTAAAGTTAGGCGTGCGATATGTATGTAAATACGTAAGGTACGCATACGTCACGTTAAAAAGGTGTTTGCATTCTCATTATTTTACTCGGGGTATCAGTGTAATGCATCAAAATAAATGGGCTGGTCCATGTTGGTACACAAGAATATATTAACGGGTAACCAGAGAACTTCCTTTCATTGGTTCTACTATAAAACTGTATCCATTATCCATCACGCTACAAACAGAGGCACCACTACTTCCTGCAGCTCAGGAAAGTCGTGTGGTAGGTACACCATTAAATCAAAATGAAATGAAGAAAAAATAAAGAAACTAGCGTACACTGTTACTTTCCTGAATTATATTCCTATACCTACACTATAGGCTATACTACTAGCTAGTTTATTGTTACAGCGAAATGAATTCATCTCGTTTCAAATCATAGTTAATAATCTAATTGCATGTGGTTGACGTTGACATTCGCTGAACCGCTGTCGGGTTTATTTCCAATTGTAGTAATAGGAAAGTAAGTTGATACATTGTTCGTTTATTGTATTTTACTGGCAAATGGTAAGTCTATTTATTTCCTTTTTTACTTTCACTGGAGTCGTTATAAAAATAGGCATGCCCCGCAAAGAGCAAAAGAGAGAGAAAAATAAAAATGTTGGTGTAGGTATCCATGGTACGCGGTATTGGACATTCCAAACATTATTATGCATGACGAATAGAAGTCTACTCCCCATCCTTCCTCCGTGAATGTATATTCATGCCTTAATAACCACCATTACCGAGACCATTTCCACAGAAGTAACGGTCTTTCTGGTCCGTAAGCGGTGGAGCTGGAATGGTAATGGTACGTAAATATGTACAAAAAAGAATAAACGATTTTGAATCAACTTTTGTATTATTTGCGGTGTGACCGGTTCTCTGGCTGTGTGGTAAAAAATATAGGAGGTTTTTTTATGGATTGTTTCATACTAACAAACTGACATGCCCTAAGACCCCCTCTTTGAATTAAACCTTTGGAAAAATTTCTTGTTTCGTGTCTTACGAAACTAGATGACTATGAACGTATTTCCCTTTGCTGCTGTTTACACTGCTTCTTGGTAGTAGTATGTCAAAGCAATTTACTAGGGTTATATCGTGACTTTTGACACTATACCAATTTAACCGAACGTGCTATTTATTTTAGTTTATTTATTTATATTTTTATGACATGTTGGATTGTATTTACATGTGGTCTCTGTTTCCCTTGCATGAAGCCATTATTCCCATTTTTATGGGATTTTCACCAAAAAACATGGGAATATTCATTGCGTATACTAGTCCCGTTGAGCAAGGCCCATATACCCAACTTAATTTAGCCGAGGAAAGAAAAAAAGCACAATTTTACAAGCAAGATTTGTTAGTTATTTATTGATTTTTGGCTGTTTCATTTTTTGTGTGATATTGTTCTTTATATTGTGAATTGCAAAGGAGGCGATCCATTTCGTTTTTGCATAACTAGAAAAAAATCTGCCAAGCAAGTTTCCTTT
Source organism: Homidia socia (assembly GCA_036850745.1). Classification (NCBI taxonomy): domain Eukaryota; kingdom Metazoa; phylum Arthropoda; class Collembola; order Entomobryomorpha; family Entomobryidae; genus Homidia; species Homidia socia. Next base: position 5,780 of record JAANSP010000365.1, on the reverse strand, counting down.
GATAAAAACTTAATCTTGCTCTGACATTAATCAAAACGGTTACATATCATGACAGCTTGCAAAATTACTTTAGATATCTGTATTTGAGATACTTTTGAGTTTTAACTAACAACTTTTCAATTAGAAAGCAAAGAGACCGTTTTATTTTCATAGCTGTGTACTCAAATATATATTTAGATATTCTTTTCAAAGAACAGTTTATTTTATTTTTTTGCAAAAATCCGATTTTCCATGTTCAATTTTAAAAATAATAATTAAATTTGATAACAAATGAGAATATGATACGATAAGAGTTCTTTTGAAAGTATTTTTAGCTCAGCCGCATAGAATAACTATTTGTTGCACAATAACAGTCAAGTATAAATCGGTGAGGAATATGCATGCATTTCCACATGTCTTATTTAAGGGAAATTGAAAAACATTTCACTCGGGCCTTCTCATCACATTAGCAAAAAGAAGTGATATGCATTTAATATCAATACACAGTAAGGTAAGTAAAACCCAGATCTAATAAGTAAATCATTTTCCAATTGCTGCAGTTCTGAAACATCGGCTCTTGGGAGCCGATCAGAAACTAAATACTAGACCGTACCACATAATGACGTGCAGAGAAAATACTGAAATCAAGAAAGAAAACATAATTGGGGGCTGACAGCATGTTAGAGTTCTTATTGCAGACACTTATTTGCTATTTTATAAAAAGGAAAAAAATGGTTTTTTGGCAGGTAAATAGTTTCTTTAAAAAATGCTATAAGCATGTTAAAATATAAATGATGATGACGATCGTCATCATTATAGGTAGTAGTAGCACACTGAGAATTGTATTCTGATGGGACTCACCCAGAAAAAGTAATAAAAAATGAAATTCCTGGCATATCTCTATTAACCATCTTTGAGATGGACGGACAGCACCACCACCATCACTACTACTACTCCTTTCATCCATAATAGCACTTACGTGCAGTAATAATAACAGTAATCACACCATTGTTGGGAAATAGGCATTGTTCGAGACGGTAAACCACCAGCGTCGATTTTTTGAGATATTGAAGAATTTATGAGGGCCGAAATGTGCACCAGTACTACTACTACTACTATACCTCCTAATGTCATGCTACATAATAAATATGGATAGAATTATGATGATGCTGGTACTATACTTTGGGTGCGTTTCACTTATGTTTTTTTGTTCGAGACGGTAAACCACCAGCGTCGATTTTTTGAGATATTGAAGAATTTATGAGGGCCGAAATGTGCACCAGTACTACCACCACTATACCTTCTAATGTCATGCTACATAATAAATATGGATAGAATTATGATGATGCTGGTACTATACTTTGGGTGCGTTTCACTAATGTTTTTTTGTAAAAATGTAAAAAAGCTAAAATGTGATATCTTGTGAGTTGTGGTGGTTGTAAAAAGTGCTCTCTCCCTGTCACACACATACTCCCTCTCCCTCTCTTTCGATTATTTCAGTAATTTTTTAGCGTCAACGTGTGTGGGTGATGAAATGGCAATTAGATTCCTATTATTTTCTTTTTTCTTATAATAATGGCACAAAATATGAGCAAAAACCGTTTGTCTTGTTCTGGTGCAGATTTACAAAAAATGTCGTGATTTAAAGTGAACTGTTAATCATATAGATTCAATGTAATAAAAACATTAATAATAAAAGCATGCTATGCATGGCAGGTACCCACTTTTCTACTGGTTGAAGTTTTCATTGCTAATTTTTCATCTTTCAGTAAAATTTTGACGTGACGCAAAACCTTACTATGATGTGCAGTAATTTCCTTTTCAATTTTTTATATGAAATATGATGCTATTATTACGCCCAACTGTATGCTATTTATCCATTAAAGTTTACGAGTCGAACAAAAAACAGAAACATGATGTGTTTTTCCAAAGTGTATAAACAGTTTAATATGAAGTAGCAAAATCAAGTATTTGCGAGATTTTCATTTGGTCAGCATCAAATTACTGCGTGTGTTATATCATATGGAAAGACCAATTCGTTAAAAGATTCACTGGAAACAATTTAACACGAAAAAAGAGAGCTGTTTTGACAAAAATAGGAAATTTTGGCAAACTGTCATACTTAATATTCCTACTACGACGACAAATTGATGACAGCAATATTAATGGTTTGCAAAAAATGCCCTTTTCAAAAATTTACTCGAATAACAGGTGTGGTTGCGACATATAAAAAGATAACAATTTTTCCCCCTTAAGAAATCATGTCTACTTATTAGGTGTACATCTACTCACAACAAGAAACATCATCATTATTATTATCATGAATATGATTACAATGATCATAACAATAATGACGTGATGTGATATGATACTCATGTATTTATGAGATATTGATGACTTTTTTTCTAACAATTTGCCAAGTGGACATTAATTCATTCATGGCAAAATAGGAGAGCCTCTAACTAATGACTTTGTATTAGTCAACTCATCGCACAACATCAGTTTTCAGCGAAATAACAATAGCTTACTAAACGAAGGTTTGTCTAATTATTTGCATATTTAATGATTTTTATAGTGATCATCATTTTTTCATCATCATTTTTACATCTTTATAAGTTTCTCTCTCTACTAGTTTTATACCTTTCTTCGTTTACGCTGCTACTCTAATCTGTTTCCATATACGCATACGTGAACCATTAGCAAAACCCATTAGCAACCTGCTGTGTGGTTATACGAAAAACCATTAGCAAAAAAATTACGAATGAATGCAAGTAGGAACATAATAATAATAATAATACTAATAATATTGTACAGATAATTTGCCTGTGTGTGTGCGCACTAGTAGTGCCATACTTTATTTGAATCAACAACAGGCATGATATCACACCTTTCAACATCTCCTTGCTAATAATTATTTGGCAAAACATCTATGACAAATGTTTTTATTGCTCTTGGCAGTTTGTGTACTATCCATCCTACCTCTTCTCGTAAACTCCTCTAAATATATTATTCTATCTTCTTTGGATCATCATCAGCGGCAGTAATACTTGTCAAGCAAGCATTTGTGAAGAGAGAGGGCGAAACAAGTTATCAAGTGGATGATTCTCAAGATATTGTACAAACCGACAAATCGTTTTATATAGGTGGTAGGTAAATACATGTACGTCATGTGTATGCTTGCCAGAAACTCTAAACGCTAGTCGTCTTGTCATGACTGCAACAACTTATTTAGTCATTCAAATAGCGGCGTATGTACATTAGTACGTCTAAAAAAGTTGAAAATAAAAACAAGACACAATCATAGCGTAGCTTGTCTCCAAATGGTGCTGTCTTGTTAATTTGCCATATACTCCAATTGGAAATGTTATTGTTGGTAGTAATATTTATAAGGTGAAAATTTTAGCAGTAATTAAACTAATAAAAAATCTTTTGACCAACGTAAATAACATATTACCAGTATATACCTAAAAAAATATACATAGTAATAGTTTTATAACTGCTGCCGCCACCAGAGCAATGACAATGATCATTAATTTTTTGTTGAGTTTGAGCGGATCCTTTATTAAAATACAATAAAATTTATTAGCGTCCTACAGCAGCATCAACCAGTTTCTGGCATGTTTCTAATCGTAACTTGTAGTAACAACATTTATGCAAATCAAGACATGATCAAACTCCAAATTAAATTCATTAGCGGCCCACCACATTTTGACAAACATGCACACGTTTTTCAGTACTATACGTACGGTTATGTATGTATCTGTGTGCAACAATATACTATCTTATAAATCTTTTCATAAAAAGCAATATTTATCATCCAAATACGTGACACATCCGGGCAAGTAAAGAGCATCATCAAACCAGAATAATATATTTACAATAATCACGTAAGTAAAAAGTTATAGCGTCAATTCTGCACTTTTCTTCACAAGTAATTAATCTTGTCATCATCAAATTCAGTTATTTAGTACAACAACAACCATGATGTATGTACAATGCATACTGCTGAATATCACATACATCATCATTATTTTTTTTGATAATTATCATTATTATTCTACTATTAAATCTGTGCACTTGCTCTTAAACTTTTTATATCTATAAGGTATACATTCATTCCCCGTTTTTAATGTTTTTTTCTTTATTGTTTAGATTCGTAAGTATACATCAGTAATGTAATGTGAGAAGACTTGTTGGGCGATAGAATTGTTGGTTCAAAAATATGTGTAGGCATGCACATCATAGTTGAATCGGCAGGGGAATTACTAAATAGCCTCAAACGTCAATTACTACCAGTTTAGTACAGCTTATTTTGCTAGTAAGACGATGTAATAATCATATTAATGATGGTAATAATAATAAGGATCTGCACAATAACCACGATGGCAGAGAGTTGATGTTGGTGTGCTGTGCAAGTGTAAAAGAAATTCTGGTCTTTAGCAAATATAGAGAAATACGTTCAGGCAGTTGGATTGAGAGAGAAGAGCAAACTAATAATGTTTTTTTTTTCAAGTCACCACGGCGACGACCAAGACGACTACACATATACAAGATATGTGGCTGTTGTTTTTTTAGTGATATGCATTTATTTTCCTTCGTAAATATAATAATAATAGTAATAACTACATATTACCCACCTACAGAACAGAAAATTCAAAATGAGACAAGTGAGAAAACGATTAAAAACGCTGCAAATGCCATACTCTTGCCACTCAAGCCAGTCTTTTAACGAGTTTTTCTCTCTAAAAAACATGGCTAATAGCGGAGGATTTATTGCAATAATTTATTACAGAATGCCGACGATAACTTCATAAAAATGGTGATAGTGCTGGTGGTGGTATAGATAGGATGCTAGTTGTAATGATAATGATGATAATGATGATAATAAGTATGCGGAATGATGGTGGTGAAGAAGTAGAAAAAAGTATAGAACCTACACAAGGTTATTATCATAGGTACATTTGTATATTTTTTACGAAAGAGAAAGAAAAAAAACCTGTATATCTCTTTATTATTTTTATTGTTATGTCGTCGTGACGAACACAAAATATGTGAATAAATGACTGTGTGCGTAGGTAGGTGTTCAGTGGAGGAGCGTCCTCAGGAAATGAAGAAAAAAATCTTATTGGCTTTTCAGGGAGGCCAAAACGAAACTAGACTCATTCAGTCTATATCATCTACTGTGCGGCGGTAGTAGATAGCATTATACTATTATTATTATATTTATATTTAATATGAAAACATGATTATGATGATGATCAACATTTTTATGCTTGATACATTGTTCTTGTATACTATATTGCATTACAATACAATTCAGTTTTTGGTGACTGCATGTTGCATACCTGAAGAAATAATGTATGTAAAGTCTTATGTTTCGACGGCTATGCTGCTCCTGCACGTTGGTGTGTCGGTCGTCTGTTTAATATTATTATCATTAATGTAAGCCTGTTACTAGTAGCAATAAAATAATTATTTTATTTTTTTCTATCCGCCAGCATCTACCCCATTGCATTTGCAACATTTACGGCCATAATAACATGATCATGTGTATACAGATTTATAATCCATACAACAGCCGCAATTGCTTTGCGGATAATCAAATGATAAAAAATAATAATAATTGATGTATCGAATCTCTGCTAAAGTAAGACATTACCTTATACACAATATAAACAGGCAAATGTGGCATGGGTGCTGCTGCTGCTACAACTTTGTTGTAGCTTGGTATTAATTACGTTATTATTTGATATCGATAATCGACACGTATACACGACATGCCCATTATTACTAACGTGGCA
>JAANSP010000364.1:0-23016 GCA_036850745.1 Homidia socia | reverse complement strand
AAATAATAAGATGCAAATTAACTACTGATAAGGCAAGGCTATACCTAATTCCCCATTTCTACTAAAAATAATATATTGGCATGATACTAACATTTAACTTCATTAAAAAGTAGCTTTTTGTTGGTTGGCACCTATTTTATAAATTTGTGTGCCTCGTGCAATTAACTGACTGGAATAACTGAGTAGTAGATGAGAAGTACCTATTTATCAATATCCTACTGTAGCTAGGCTAGGTAGTCTGGCCCAAAAATATAATATATATAAAAAACTAAACCCCCCGGAATTCTAGCATGATTTTCATGCTTTTACTTCGTAATAGTAATAATATCTTCTTAGCGCTACATGATATGAAAGTAAATACCTTTTTAAGTTGGGAGTGCAACAAGTGACAAAAATGTTTTGAGAAAGTCAAATACACACTTACATAAATAAAACAAGAAATCTGTGAAGATAGTGCGACTGACAACTCTCACTCTCCACTGAGTGCATGCAATTTGATGATCTTCAGTGCTTCAGATATTTACAGTTTAAAACATGTTTTTACATCCTACTAGTGAACCCATGTATGAATGCTTGTGTTAAAATGAAACAATCCCATTAGCAAATGCCGCATCAAAGTTCTAAAAATCTTATTAAATAATAATTTACATGAAACAAATCCCTACTGTGTAATTTATATTCCCCGTATACTCCTGCAAGCTTATATCTCCCTTATTACAGAGCTTGATTTTCTTTAAGTGGAACATTTTTATTTGCTCGCCAAAGATACAAAACTCATGTCTAAGTTTGTTTTAGCAGTTCTCAACATGATCGCCAGATTTTAAATTTATAGTTCTGTATCTTTGCTTTCAAGGTTGTATCATTTTTGTGACGATTTTAGGGCTACTTCGCGCCACTCCTGTTGAAAAAGTTTCCAAAAGTCGTCAATTTTGGGTTATTGGTCATTGAAAGATTAGCTGCTACAAAGGACCAAAGCCAAAAATGTCGATTCAACTTGTGTTAGGGGACTTGACAAGGATGTCCTCTTTATGAATAATCTTTATCCCGACTGTTTCTTTCACCGCTTCGGCCTATGGTGATCGTTTTCATGGTAAAAGCAGCAGTAAAAGTAAAAGTAGCTTTTTTGACTTTGGCTTCAGCTTTTTCCAAATTTTCTTCCCCTGATTGTCATGAAACGTTTTTAAAATGATTGCTGGCGACACTACACATCTTTTCGTCACTTTGCAGAGGCTTGGAAGGTTCAACTTTAAAGAAAAATGGCATACTTTTCATAACAGACCAGGATTTCACTTTCTCTTAGTTTACTTTCGAGGTGGTATTTTAAGTCCAATTTACTTTGCCTCTCCTCCGTTTTTCATGACAGTGGATTAGTCGATAATTAATCTTCCAAATAAAGTTTACTCCACTGGTATTTAGTGTCAACATAGTTTTTTCTGGCCTATGTTACCTCTGGAAAAGTCAATTTCGACCTTTTCCACTTCCGGTCAAATTTTTGGCGTCATTTTTCGCTCTACATCGAAACAAAACTGCAGTGCCAAAATTTGAAAAGTTGTTTTTCATAATTTCCAATTAAAATGCGTCAAAACGCATTTTAATTGGAAATTATGTCTTTGAGAAGGCGCCGAAGATGTTTCGTTTAAAGAAAATCAAGCTCTGTACAACTAAGAACCATATGAAGTAGTTCAAAGTCCCATAATGGAACTCAAACCCCCATAGCTACGCTCGAAACCCAACGATATAGCTCAAACCCCCATGAAGTAACTCAAATCCCTATAATGTAACTTAAAACCCAATGATGAAACTCAAAACCTCGTAATGTTATTAAAAACCCGATATCGGAACTCAAAATCCCATAGCGTAAACTTAAAACTCCATTGAACTTATACCCAATGATGTACCTGAAATATCATAACGTAGTTCAAAACCGCATATAGTGTAACACAAAGCTCCATAACTTGAGTCAAAGTCCCTTCATAACCTCAGGCTTTTAGTGCGTCAGACTCCACTGTCAAATAACGAAACATATGCTTCCATCTTTAGAGTCAAATCACTGATAAATTAAACCGAAGTTTTAAATAACTTCTAACGGTTATATTTAAAATGCAACCCCTACCGCCCGCTCAGAAGTATAGAGTGTTTTTTAGAAAAAAATTCAGGTCGCTGCGACCTCCGAATCAACTTAAAAGTGGTCCCATTTCCCATGCAAATGCATTGAATCCAAGGCGCCAAGTTTGAACACCAAATTATATACATGATGATGATGATTTAGTGGTACGATTACGATATACGTTACATCAATGATGTAACCCGGTGCGACACCAATGATATGTCGATGTGTAGTATGAAGGACATGAAGGCGTTAGATTCGGATTATTGAGCTGCATCACAGCAGGTTGGTTCATTGTCAATGCTCTGCTCGAGTCCCTTCGCTTCAGATATACAAGGGTGACCAATATAATAGTGCTGCTAAGCTAAATGCCAATAATAGTCTAGCTACTGCACTCTGCTTCTAGTTCTCCTACATCCTATTTAATAAAAGGGGAATTTACAAGCTTATTCATTGACATTATTCTAGATCAGCAGCAGGGAGATTTTGAGTGGATTTGTTGACTTTCGCATTTCAATTAATTGGACGTTTTAAGTTATTTGAATTTGTTGACTTTCGATTCATTGACCAGTTTTAAGTTAAAGCCAAGGCTTGTTGACGTTTGATTTATTTGAAAACTTCAAGTTGTTGTAACAACGATTAAAGGTACGAAATTGAACCAGTTTAAAGAAACTAAGTGGTGGCTCGCTTGTTTTATTCAAATTTACAATTGATTGTACACATCAAGATTATCAGGATCCTGTGAAAGTTGATTGAGTTTAATCGACAGGTTTATATTCAGGCGCTCCATCGCCACTAATTGTTCATTCATTATGTTGTAAGGTGCTGCTGCAATTACATTTTTTATTCGGTAACCGAACTTTGGTTGATGAATTCAAAATTTAATACATACTCAGTTTACCAACCAACCAATTTCAATTTACAAATAACCTTTGTTTGTGTAGAAGTTGCGTTTAGAACATGTATCGATCGGTGTACACTGTACACAATGTAATAAAACAGAGTCACCATCACCACTTAGTTAACTACTTCTAACATATCATATTTTCTTAATCAACTACATAAGTATATAAGAAGATTAATTAAAGTTAGTTAATTGATTTTATTTTATTTTACCAAAGGAACATTGGATACTAACTAAAATGGATACAAAAGCTATATTGAAAAAAATGAGGTTGGGGAAGGTGTCAGTCGGGCCACGTAATCCACCACGAGAAGATGTCAGATTGATTGAAATGGTCGAGAAGCTGGAAACTACGCACCACAAAATTGATTCGACTAATTACAATTATGTGAAACTAAGGATGATAAGGCAGTACCCAAATCAGCAGGATGATGTCAAACCAGTGTTCGAGCTTGACGAGTTCAAAGAACGATACGAGCAAATGGAGAGGGACATGGTACGTGTGTACAAACAGTTTCCGGAATTTCCATTCTACGATTTAGCAAAAATAAAGGTGGGAACGTACGCTGTACTCAAATCACGGAAAGATGAAGAAGCTAGTGCTGAGTATGAGAATGATCCCCCGGATTTTTATGAGGATGCTTCTTTCGTTTTAAAAAGAGTCAATATTATCTCCATTCGCAAACACAAACCTGCATCTGTCAAAGTCAAATATATTGATTATGGGACCACAGCTTCCGTTCATGTCAATACCTTGCAATCCGGTATCCTTATGCTGGACAAGGAATTTGCAGTGCTGCCACCACGGGTATGCGATATCGAAATGGAAGGTTTGTCACATTACAAGGACATGCGTATGCGAAAGTATGTACGCTATGACAGTGAAGAGTACGTATTTGATGGACTGCTTACCGCTCAATTTCAAGCCAGTGGAAAAGTAGTTGTTTGGAGTGAGAGATTTCCATTTGAACAGTTCAGATATGGCATCAACGAATACATTTTGGGCGTCATGTGGAGTGTTATCGGAAGAGCTGTTAGACTGGCACCTCAAGGATATCACACAAGGGAATGCTACGTTGTTCACGTGAACCATGAAGGATATGTGGATATTCAGGTCAATTCTGCCATGTCAAGGCATTTCTTGGAAGTATTTACATCAGTAACCTACGAAGCCTTACAAGAACATCTTGGAACTGTCACTGAAGTAAAGGAAGGCGTAATTTACATGGCTCCACACTCTCAAAAGTGATGGGACCTACTATCGTGCTATCATCACTAAAACACCCCCAGAAGAATCATTTCAGGCTGAAGGGCCAACTGGTGAAGTGTACATTGAGTATATAGACTACGGTGACACAGCCAAAGTTAAAATGGAGGATTTAGTCAAAGCCAAGGACGTAAATTATCTGCTTAGCAAGTTTCCAAAAATGCGCATTAGAGCACACTTGGATAACATTTGGGATTTGAAAGCTGAAAAGTACTTTGCCACGTTTCATTCAGCCGATCAAATGTACACCGTGCATGTCGTCGATGCTGCTAGAAATGAACCTCCAGAAGTTATAATCAAAACAGAGGATGCCTATGGAAATGCACAGATTATTAACAAAGTGATCATCGAAAACAACATGGCTGCGGCAATTCTACCACTAAAAGATTTCAAAGAGCATGTAGATCGTGGACCAAAGATTATGAATTTGGCGTATAAAGCGAATCTTTACTTAAGATTGGAGAAGGGCAGACGCCTTCAACCTAATGACGAGGTGAATGTTGATGTGATCTACAATAAAGCGATGCCCGATGGATTTTTTTTCATCCGCCCTCGAAGCCTTCGAAAAAAATGGTTGGACTTTGAAAATGAACTTTATTCGTTGGAGAAAAAGATTTACCAGGGCGGGAATAGCAATAAAACGTACGAAAAAACTTGGATCGTTGACAGGGACGAGCTGTTTACCGGTATGAGCGTATTATGCTATAGTACCATAGTGAGGCATTTCGCCAGAGGTGTAATTGTAGCTAGTCTGGAAATGCAAGATCAGAATAATGGAAAGGAACAAGACCCTAAGCAGTTTTGGGAAGTTTATCTTCCTGATTATGGGGTTTCTGAAAAGTTTGTTCTAAATGCGCTCATACAAAGTGAAATAAAATACGCTTCCAAGCTCCCATTTGGATGTCTTGCTTATCATAAGGAGTTGAAAACAAGGGACGAGATATGGAGCTGGTGGAATACTTTACCGGATTATGAAAGACCTCGTCATGACATAGATTATGATTATATCTTATCAAAAGGATATGACCGGAATTACTACAGCAAATCCAATAAAGTTGAACGCAAAGTTAGGATTCAGGGGGTCAAATTCAATTATTACTATGGGGAGGCAATATGTGTTGAGTGGTTCGAATAATTGGTGATTGTATAACGTTATTTTTTCATTGATATAATACGATAAAAATAATAATATACGGTTAGATGTATTTTTACTATATATGATGTTTAAATGAAATAACTACAGATTATACTGCAGAGAAATGGAGTTTAATATTTATTAAAGTAACCAGTGTGGTAAACATGACATTAATACGACTTTTTTGAACTAGACATTTTCGTGGTATTTTTGTTGTAACTAGTCAACAAGACATTTTTACATTAAATATTTACAGTTTCATGTTTTTCTACTACTAGATACACACCAGTGAAATAGATTTAGAAATACACGGTACTTTAGCTTTCGATTTAACTTTTCTCTCGGTTTGTCAAAAAATAAAATGTACAAATGTTCCTTTTCTCTTTCTAGTGGGCTTTTTCTTGATAGTTTACCAGTTTCAATAAGATAGACCGAAATCAACTTCCAAAACATTCTACTATGTGCGCATATTTTGTCAACTTTTCATGAACCAATCGCAACAATATTTATCTATTAAATAGTCAGGTTTAGTAATTTCTTTTTAGTATTCCTACAAAGAATATGTGTGTGCACTGTACAAGTTGTGTTTGCTGAAATTAAAGATTTAAAAGGATTTATATATTTTCCAGGAAGCAAATACTTGAAAGGAAAGGATTGAAAAACATCGGAGAATAAAGTCAACATATTATTACATTGGTGTAGGTATTCGTCGTAGAATAATATGTATGTATTTTAGAAACAAAAACGTTACTTTTTTGTTGTAATAGTAAATAGAGAGGGACTGTAATTTTCAGACCACTTTAACTTTTGCGTAAACTTAATTGTGTAGGTAATTGGATAGAAATTTGAAAAATAGCTGTAAGTTTAATGGCGTACTGGCTTTTTAACAGATTGAATGTAAGCTTTAAATAATGTTTATGAGGTGGTTAGCAGTGGAGAGTCCTACCTCGGAGTAAAAATAAATGAAATCTGTCATGTTCTATCTAGGCCACATTTTATGTACTTTCTTTCAAATTTCAACTGAAATTGGAAAAAAGTATGATGTTGCAATTGTGAAACTATTAACCAATTTTATTAGTGTTCAGATAAATTAAACAGTTTTTGGTAGAATGACGTTATAACATGTGTGTATAGACCATAGGTGTAACATATAACATGTAGATTTTTGTTAGTTTGTACGGCTACGCGTCTTATCACTGGTTAGTTTTCTTTTTTTGATAATTTATTTTCGGCAAAATCAGGTAAAAACAGGCCACTGGTTACAATAAACATCAAAAATAAATACATCAACTATAAGAATAAGAGCGAAAAACGTATTTCCAAAAAATGTAACAATCGTGGTCATTTGTATTGATTAGACATAGGAATTTAAATACAACATGGTATTTAATTAATACATAATAGTTTAGTAATGTTTGTTACTCATTCTTGTTCTTCAACTTTCTGTACTTTTTGTTTTCTTTATACTATTACGATATAATTTTATTTACTAGTTATTTACACATATATCTTACAGTTCTGTGCTTCCATGACATTGAAAATTACAAAAAGAAAGTCTAATATGAAAACGCTCTGAATTAATTAAGGTGCCGTATGGTTCAAGTTATTAAATCAAATTAGAATAGATCGGGTTATAGAATTAATTAATAATGATAAATTTGTAGTACATAAATATTGTATATGTGTCACATCTACTACTGATTGTGAGTAAGTGAGTGAATACGCACGTTGGACTTGATCGTCTCAAACAGTCGAAAGTAGTTTAGCAAATAAGTTTTAAAGGGCATTCATCTTTAAAAACTGACTAGACTTGTTTTACTAGACTGTTTAAGTTTAATTTCAGTGTTACATTATTACATATTATTATTTCCATACGTTATGATGACTGCATATACGAATACGTAAGATTTAATATTAACATTGACGATACAATAATTTGTAATATGTATAACAACAGGTAAAGGTAATCTAAATGTACACATTATAATTATAACAATCGTTAATAGAATAATAAAGTTTATTTATGTTTATAGATTTTTCTGTGTTAAAAGTCACAAAGTTGTTTTTTTCTCGTATCTAAGTTCTATATTCAGCATGATATATCGTAATTACTAATCGTAAGTTAAAAATTAGTTTGTTCCATTTCTAAGAAACAGCTTGTTTTATTCCGCAAACTAAACATCATTTATTAGAGAAAGCCTACTCTGATGAGGTTGCTGCAAGATTAGTGGATATATCATTTTAGAAGTTGTGGAAACAAAGAAGGGATAAACATGGATGAATGAAAAGAGGGAAAGTTGAAAGCGATATGAAATTTTATATACTGCGTGTCATCAGTAAATAAAATAAAGAAAATGTCTCCATCCAACAGCGCAAATGATATTAGGCATATTTTCCTCTGTATCAATGATATAAACATTATAATTGACTTATCCACTTGCAATGCTCACAATATTTCACGGTTGGCATAAATTACAATTTGTATAACATTGGAGTTAGTAGTACGTACAGTTAAAGCATTAAGTTTTAGACAGCCGCTGACAAGCCCAACGATTTCAATAATCCCATTTTACTTGTTTTTTATTTCAGTAAAGAGGAGTACAATATGCACTGAGAAACACATCCATCATGTTTTGAACAATGAATGAAAATAACAAGAAGGAAATTAGAGTTTATTTATCCTTTAATAATTTCACAAGTAACTACGGAAGATTATTATTATTATTTTATTACAGGAATTAATTATCCCACGAAAATAAAACAAAAAACTGATAAGCATAATAACAATTAATTCTTTCTTTTTTGTTTAAAGAACAGAGAAAAATAAAAATATATTAATAACAAAAATAATAATTATTATATCATATTATATGATCAGCATCATCATTTTCATTATTTTTTGTTTCCATCTGTATACCAAAAAAACCGCAACTTTCCTATATATTTTTTATTATAGAGTTAGCAAAAGTACTGCCAGTTTCCGTTTAACGACGTCGACCAAAGCGCAAGAAGACATGGTCGACATCCTGTCGCTTCACTCCGTTGTTGTCAATGAGGAATGGGTAATGAGCTCCTAGTCCTGTAGCCATTCCTATTTGTGGCGTGAAACAAAAGACAACAAAATAAATTAGTAACAGCTTTAACTTTTTAAACAGGCTCAATATTACGCTAAACAATACAATGGCATATTTTTACTGCATATAGCAATTGGACAATTTGTATATGCATATTGTCGCTAGTCACCATGATGAAAGAAGGGATAAAAGTAATTTTATATTTTACAATCATATGATAATCTTTTTTCTTTTATTGTGTTCCTCCCACACACAAAAAAAATCCTTGTAACTCTAGATTGCTTACTACTGCTAATAAAATCATTGCCACAATAATAAAAATAGTGTGTTGCGTCAATTCCTAGCTTACTAACTAACCAAGGGTTTTTCTTTGAGCCACAAAAAGACTTTATCCCAAGAGAAAGCATAATAGGTATATACTTGCTCCAATATACCTCCTTGACTACATTCTAGTCTTCTCATAATCAACCAGACAATCAAGGCAAAACCCGTGAAAGGAGCAGCATACTTTGTTCTGACATAAAATGTATTATCGCCATCGAGGCTGTCGCAATATACCCACAAGAAAGTACAGCTTGTTATGCTTAGGAAAAATAGAGAAAGCTTTCGATTCCCTCCTACAACTAACTAGCGTCTCGTCTCGTCGTAAGCTGCCTACTCGTATTTTGCACGTTTGCAGCTCTGATGCTTCACTTCAATGCTGCAACTTTCCCCAGTGCTTACTTTTGCCAAAGTGAATCAACAGGAATGTGCTTGCTTACTCTTACTTTATATTAGTATTATTGCTAGCTAAGCGATTCCTTGCGTGCAGAACACATCAGTCAGTCAGTCAGTTCATCTTTCTCATCCCTACCTACACCCTTTTACCCTCTGGAGTGAGCGTCAAGCGTCTGCTCAGGTCCCCTCGCCATTGATGGCATTGCAGTGAGCTGAAAGGGTAATCGTATTTTAACAAGCTTGGCACATCATGAAAAATGCCATAAGTTATTCTTTTTGTACACGTTAATCCTGTCATTTACATGCGCAAATTCCTTTTTAACACGAATAAGTCAAAAGTTCAAGTGTGTACTCCAATATATTCGAGATTGTAAATGCGATGTGATTTGTATTGCTTATTATTGACTTGATTTTTAAGTAGTAAAAATAGATTTTGATTGCCCTCAAAATATTTTACACGTTTTTACAATGAACTGCCAACGTTATTTATTGGAGTTGCTGCACTAGTGTATCTACTGTCAGTTTCTACTTTTCATACTAAATCTTCTTTTACGGGGCAAAATAACAAGAGAGCAAATTTTTTAAGGGAACCTTTTTCCACTCTGTCTGAAATAAAAAGGAGGAGAGACCCTTCTTTCCCCTTCTTTCTTTTCTTGTTCTTTCTCTTCATGATCATCACCATTATCAACATAATATATCTTATAAGAGTAAGAATGGGAATATTGCAATGTGAGCTTTGATTTCAATAAAGTGAGAAATGTGCAAAGTAAGGGAAGATACTAATGCATGCATGTTTGCACCCATTACTTATTCTTTCTTCGTCCAGTACGTTAATCCAAATTTCTATTTCCTTTAGCTGTACCATATATTCTCAACGAATGTCTGGGAAAAGTGAGACTACATGTACAGACTACCTAACTATGCAATTTATTCTAGTATTTGGCACACAATGTCTCAAAGTCTCTACAGAATAGCATGATGATGATGACATTATCATGGTTTAGAGAGCAGGTTATTATAATGAAACCTATTTCCATTTTGTTGCACAAGAGTTTATGTGTGCATCTTTCTTCAAAATAAAGCTAGATGCATTGTCTTATTCATTGTTAGATTTATAGGAAATTGGTAGCTAGTTGGGATGGAAAGCCTACGCAGTTTTGTAATAGGGTTTAGCTAGTAGTCGTCGTGACTACCACCAAGGGCAGCCAATACCGTACTCATTAACTTTATTCGGGAAACGATGCTTTTAAGTTGGTTCATTTGCCCCGAAATGCGGTCGTTATCATTAACTATATCAATTCAACGGAGAGGACTGCGAGAATATAATATGCATGCATTCAAAATGGGAAGCAACGAACGTATGTACTATCTAGATTGTTTATAAAGTTTGCCATTGTTCAGTAGCATCATGATTGAAAACGATATATAGCTCAGAAACCTAACTTAATGAATTGATTATTATTATTATTATTACCATAACTTTAACTATTACAACTACTATAAATAATAAATACGTTGTGTACCTTTCTGATAATCTTCAACAGCTGAAGCGTAATTTCGGAGGAACTCACAGATCTGACGGATTTTAGGGTTGTCCATGTCTTCCAGAGTGTCTGGACTGCATTGTGGTGGCATAGAATGCGCTGCCTTGATGGCGAATGCAGCAAGCATGGCGACTACAAAGATTCCCATGGTGGATTTCATCTTGAATAGATTTCTGTAAAAAGAGCAAAAAATTGCAAATTTTAGAAATATAATTGATAAATATTCTATTCAAAAATCATTTGATTATTTATGGCAATTATTACCAATGGCTGTTTATTTTCTGTTTTGTAAAACAAATCATGCCGTATACTTTCTTTCACTTTTGTGCTTTCACCTTGCCCCACAGAGCAGAGCACAAAGGCATGGAGAGCGACACAGGTGGTATGCGTGAGTTTGCCCAATTCATTTTCCCAGTTTTTATTCTCTCTTTGCTGCGCTTTAATATAGCAGTATGGAGTCTCCGTGTTCGTTCACAAGTTTTCAAGCTATTGCAATAACCTCCCTAACAAAACCAGATTCTCCACAACAGAAAAACTTTCAGCTTTCTCATTCATAAACACATTCGCCATAAATCTTGTTTAATGATTGTTTACGCAATTTTATGGCTTTCCGTTCATCTTTTGCAAATTCCATATCTTTGTACGTAGGATTATGTCATTCGTATAAAAACCATTACAATAATATGCAATATGAACAAACAGTGGAGTACACACACAAAAAGTAAACAAATAATAGCCGTCCTCAAAAATGTTCGCTACAACAGCATTTGTTTGTACGTACAGCCAAACATTGGCCGACCATACACTTACTTGCAATAGCCGTTTCTGTTTAATTCCAAACTTTCTTGTGTCAAACTATTATCATTTAGCTATAAACACTCGGGAAAGATCGAAGAGGATATTTTTATGTACGTTCACGATGAAAACCAAAATAAGCCAATAGTTGAGTGTTTTAGGGGATTACATAAAATGTGGCTAAATACAAAACTTGATATTTTTTGTAAAGTTGCAACTTTTATAAAATTTGTTTCTTCTTTTATAGTTTAAGTTAAGTAGCTCTGTAAAACACAGCACTGATAAAGCAAATAATTGGGGTGTTTTGAAACTGTCATCATGAAAGCATTTATCGACAAAAAAACTATTTCAAGTTTTATATGAATTTCATCTATCGTATGAAATCATCATGAAAAACCAGTCAAATATTACTGTTTATGCCTGCAATATGACTAGAATGATTGGCTGTGAAAGTATGTACAACTACGACCATTTGAAGAAAAATTTGCTTGTGATACAACATTAACTTGTGGAATCCTATTCTGCTGAGCATAAAGCCGGTGAAATGCAAGTCAAGTAGCGTACTTTATTTTTTAGGGGTGTGATAAATGATTGCAATATTTTTATTGGAAAAATCGTAGGTTACAGTATATCTCAATATTGTGATGCTATTGAGTTGATAACATGATGTGTGGTTTCTTGCCAATACATTTGGGAAAAGGTACAATGCACTGAAAATGTATGTCACTCATCGGCATTTATTGTCTGCTTCCATTCATTCTCATTTTGCGGAGATCGGTAGATGCGCCGAAGAGTGGGTAATAATAATGTACGTGGTGTATTTTGCAATGATAATGCTCTCATTTTGTGGTTGTAGTCAAACGCTTGCATAACGAACGCGATATATGGGCGTGTGTGTGGTTTCTGCATTTGTTATTATTTACATTTTATTTATTTGTTTTTACTGTCATTACTCGTAGAAACTAAATATATTGAAGACTTTGATGGATTCTGTAAGACTGCTTATGTAACCGTAAACCTCCCACTTTGTGGTAGCTTCAAAGATATAAAAAGTCAATGTTGCATGCTATTGCATGAAAATCAAGGGGTTTAGCAAACAAAAATATTATTTAAAAAACAAGTTTACTTGTGGAAATTCGGAGAAAGGAATGGATGGATGTTGGATTAGTATTTACATAATGTCACTTTATTTAATTGTTGAATAGGCCACTTTAGAGAATTTTGAACGTCCTCGAATGCACGCGTACGCGTGTAAGAACTTTGACAAGCAAGCTGAAACTTACACGACATTTGCTTTTTACGAGAACAAATATATTTTATTGTGAGTTAATAATAACATGAGTTGCAATAATATTTACCTTAAAATGTTCCAAATGACTAAATTAAGCAAGAATTAGAGAGCATTATGGTTTTCTAAAGTCCTAACCTTTAAAACGAGTTCTGTATAGTAAACTAAAAAAACTGACTAAAACGACGCATTCAGTTATTATTTTTCCATTATTTATTCTGGTAATGTAATAAGTGAAGCAGCATGTTACATCATCATCTTTTCATTTTTTCCCCCTGAAACTGATGACTTGAACTAAAATTATTTAAATTTGCACTTTCACTCAAAAGGTATATTATTATTCTGCGCAAATACCTAAATTATTCCTATAGACATATCCGAATGTTCTACCTTCCACAATTTTAACAAGATTTGGCTTATGGATTCTTCCAGTTGTATGCCCACAAAAATCCCTGTATATTTGCGGAACATGTTATACGGACGTACTCTCGGAGCGAAATGCCTTGAAAACTGCAGAGAATTTCATCTGGAACGAGAATCCGGGAATTGTTGAATAACACTAGCAGTATTTCATAGTCAATGGAAACAGTGGCAAAAAAGCCCTATTACATTTTACGCAAGGAACTTTTATTTCCCCGTTCCCATCAAACTTGAGAGTGTAATGATACAGCATCTTTTTGTGTTTGCTCCCCTCTGTTTCTCAACTTGGATGACTCTGCGTACGTTATCATATAACAAAAAACTACCATTTGCCATTTACTATGCAGAATAGCACACAAAATTGCTGTTGTTGTGTGTTGGAAGGGAGTAGAATGATGATGATATGATAATCATTTCTTTGCAAATTTGCAAAGCAGTAGTACACTATTTAAATGCCGGTGTTATATCCATTTGATAGGTGGTTGTTTTTGCCTGACATGAAGGAAAATTGCACAAGTGCAAATAATACAAAATGTACAGAGACAGTGGTCGGTAACAACGTCACTCGTTGATTTTTTGTCAAAAGACAGACAAAAGTTGCTGTTGATGATGACAAGGCTCATAATGATGAGAATGAGCATTATAATGACAACAACGACCAAGTCTCTCTGACAATGACGCTCACATGATATTACAAAGGCATTTTCTTGGTTTTCCCTTAATCATTTGCCCTTGTTGTTGCTACTGCCAGTTTTACATTTATTCAGGATAAAAAACAGCTTAAGACCTGCCTTGAAGTCTCATCTTTGCTAACAACAACAGCAGTAATAATAATAATAATAGTACTTGCAGTAGATGGTAATATTACCAACAAGCACGAGAAAGTCCTTCTATCCTCGCAACAGTGGCTTTATGCTTTATATTCCTTTTTCTTCTTCTTTCTAGTTAAGTTTACCAACGTTATCATCCCTTCTTTATTTTTGTGCATATGTCACGTCTCCCAGCTTCTTGTTGCAAGAGAAGGGTAGATGAAAGCGGCTAAGGTTGAGGACGAGAAAAGATCAAGGAATCACAATGAGATTGTCAGGAGTAGAACTACTTGACAAAGAGAAATTTTATCCCCTGTTTTTGCTCATCTCAAACGGATTGATAAATTTTGTAAATTAGCACACTTTATCATCTGCTCTTCTCTCTCAACTTGATGACCTGCTACGTCTTGTCATTTTAAATGACAGATGTGTACGGTAATAATGAAGCGAGCTATGTTTTTAAGCGTGAATTGCCAAGTTGAGAAACGCGTTCAATTACTCTATTCCAGAAACTAGCTACGTCATGTCTTCTTTGACAAACTTGACAAAAGAAAATTTACGTTAAAGCCTACACTTTCATCATATCATCCCCATTGTTTTAAGCTAAAATATTTAATAATAAAAATAATAAGTTTTAAATAAAATTTCGCCTTTATAAATTGTGGAATAAACACATAACCTATTAAAAGTGTATAAAAATACTTGATTGTTTTACAGCATCCATGTCCTGTACCAAGCAAAAACTATTACGCTATTACTTGATCAACTGCAAAAGGTTCCAAAAAAGGAGGAGTTGAAGTGAAGAGTGGGATGATAATGGGAATAATATGGAAAAGCGGAAACTACCTTATGCATTCCAAATCATCAGAGAGTAGATGAACCTAGCTTTTAAGTATTCATTCATCAAATATGCTTTTGCTTAGTAGTTTATAAACACATGCAAAACTACACCACAGAAATGACTGTAGGAAGAAGCAAAAAACTGCTCGACCATCTTTCTTTTGTTGATATTATTTTAATAACTAGTATTTTTTCACAAGAAAATTTATTAGCTTTTTCACTCCTATGCTCTTCATTCTCCTCTTCTGGTTCTCGTGCCAGTTTTTTTGTACTATTAATACTATTATTAAAAACTGCAGCATTTGTGAAAAGCTGGTGAAAAGAAAAAACATAATGATAAGCAGCTTATTTGGGGGGACTTGAGCATGGTTTTGTTGTTGTTGTTTTCTTGTTACTCATATTCGTTTTATTTTTTACTTCTTTTTCTTTCTTGACTTGATCATACTATAGTCGTCTACGCTCTACTCAATGAGAAGTTTCGACAACTTTCACTTCCCATTTTACACGCGTACATGTTCATGCTGCCTATGCGTTCGACTATCCCAGTGTAGTGTTTATGTAATCAGTTTACAAAATGCAGAGGGAAGAAAGGCAAAAACATTGGGGCAGTGTATTCGGCAAAGGGAGAAGAAAAAACTGGTTTTAGTGTTTGAACTTTGTCTCTGTACTTTTCCAGTTTTGATTATTATTGCAAAAAATATGTTTCCTCTCTGTTTAAAAATGAAAGCCAGCAAGAAAAATACAAAAAAAGTACAACAACGCCAGCAAAGAAGACATTCAAAACTTGTCTACAGTCTGTACAAAAACTGACTCTGATATTTTGGACGATACACTTGGGTAACTTTTACTTTTGACTTTTTTCTCCAATATTCACTATTGCATCATTTCAACACGAGTAACGCCAATGTAATGCGCCAATGCAAAAAAATCATGCTGGAATAATATAGCCTGTGCCAAATGACAGTAGCAAACATGCAGAGAGGATTTGTCCCGATTCAAGTGTTTTTTTCTTATGACTTGTTGACGATGCCAAAAACATGTAGATGAAAATATAATGGTGGTAATAAATGCATTTTCTGCAATTGATTAGCATGCAGAAACCAATTATACCACATTTTACTTGGCAACCGTAAGTAGCACATATGTATAACATGATGCCTATATGTTGTACAGGTACATAAATTGATAACATTTTATCAATTTAATGGTGTTTATTTGTTTACCAACCGAACCTAATTATTTCCACACCCCAGCTATCCTTGGCTGATGCAAGAAAATTGCTTTGAGCCAGTTTAAGTAAAATTAGCAAACATTGCGGAAATGAGTTGAAAATAAAATTTGCATATTAATAAATGCACATTTTGCATAACAACAATAAACAGGGTATAGTAACACTACTACTTACTGTCCTTATATGATATAATACACAGTCTTTGTTGGCACTCGTAATGAAGTGCATTCATCTCAATGACACAAAATGATGGGAAAGTGAAACATTAATGGAAAGACAACCGGTTCGGATATGCCAGCATTAATCATGGCTCCGTCATGTCATCAATTCTGGTATAACAGGATGATCAAAGAATCCAACCCCAAACGCTACAACTGTTCATACTATCATGTTTGTAATAAACTATAATATAATATCCTGAGCATCATTATACGGAACGGAAAGGCACGTTGTTGTGCCATATGACTATGACTGCTGCTAGTGCTTTGTACTTTTTGGTTGAAATGAATGCAAATCTTTGAGATTAATACTAATATAGTAAATAATGGCTCATACTACGGCATCTCGGAAAAGTGTTTATAAGCCCAAGTTCCTGATGCTCCTACACAAGTAGCAAGTTTCATTTTGAAGACTTATTGGCTGTCAATTAAATAGAAAAATTGTGGCAAGAAAGGAACCCTTCCTACATAGGTAATAAAAGTGCATATAAAAAACCCCAAAACGTATATAATATTCAATTTGCTTTTGCTAATACACACATTAATAATGTTCGTTATCTACCTACTTATGTCTTCTCGCTCCCTCCATCATTCACTACACCTATTTCACAGGATCACAGGATATTAATAACATTTAGCTTAACCGAACATTTACCTAGGAGCTCTCTACATGGAACGTATAACGGCATGGGCAATACATTGTTAGCGGTTTAGCTGCGCGAATTTACGTGAACGATTTGGTTTCTGTCCTTCCCTGGCTCGCATAATGCATACGTGCAAACCACGCTCTTTTCTCTAATCATTTCTACCGGAAAACAGTCAACGTTGTATTTTTCCTACGAATAATAAAATATACTTTTATTTGGAAGCGTGGCTAATCCTATGTAAATCCTGTTTTCTTCTCTTCCTAGTGAAATTTTTCTCGCTGTATTTCTCCACGGATACACGACAATGGTAATCCATGTTGTTATATTAAATGTAATGCCATGATGTACTTAATATAACAATATGTATGCTTAATTATAGCACTATAATATAACTGAATGATAATATTATTATTAGCAAGTGAAGGTTGTCAAGAAGTCATAAAGTGAAAAGGTACAAATAAATTAATAAGTGAGAGTTGTTACACAGGGTAATCTATAGTCAGATGTTGTTTCATGTGACATGTTATAGGAGAAAATGCGTAATAATGCTAAGGTGGCAACTCGTTTGCAAACATGTGGATTTTTGAGTCCGTCTACAACTATACTAGTGCACTTTCACCCTCAAACATTATAATAATAGATTGATTGACAAGATTTGCGCTTCGGAGCAGAAAAATTGTAGTTACGCGTATTATAACATGCACAGACATTAGGTACTGGTTATGTAAACTGGTTAAATTTATTGAATATTGTGTGGACAGGTAAATCCCTACTCAAATGTAACAGGTAGGCTTTATGAATTTTGTCAATTAGCAGTTAAAAATTCCACTTTTAAAACGATTGCGCTTTAGGCTGCATTCCTCACCAACACTAAATATATTTGGAAAATGTGCGCAATCAATATTACAAGTATTGGTATAAAGTTTATTCCAAATACATACAATTCTCACTAAGAATTACCATATTTTTTGTTTGTGCATTCATTCATTCATGTTTTGATAATGCAATGTAGTGAACCTTGTCAAATTTAAAATTTTATAACATTCCACTGCACAAAACACATACGGTAAAGGTACCGAACAGACTCCCTGAAGCAAAACAAACATTATATGTGGCTTTTTTTTCTAGAAAAAAATCTTTTCTCAGAAGTTCCGACTTTTCCGGAACAACCAAGGGAAAAAGATTTTCCGTAAATAAATATGTGCATAAAAACCTTCAAAATGTCATTCATAAAGGTAGCATAATGAACTGTGTAAAGAAATGAAGTATAAGTTATCTATTCAGTGATATGTATAACGGTGAGAAAACAATGGTAAAAGAAGGACGATTTGCATGATGAAATAACAAGACTCACTCCAGTGTACACAATGCAAAAATAACGAAAATAATTTTCAGCGTAATGAAATGAATTTTGGAAATCATCAAGAAAATTATAAATTATAAACAACCACAGAGAAATTCCTTACCTTTTATCAACCTTACGTTAGAATTCCTTGCCCTTTTTCAATGCTGCGTATTTTTATGGTTGTGTTATTGAATTACCGGAGATGGCAATGGAAACAAGTGCAAGAAGATATTGTGAAAACTCACTTTTTTTGCGAAACATTGTATGCAATATGTACAAAACTCAAGAAAGAAACCCTTTCTATTCACTTTATGCATGCGAGAAAAATATTTTAAATTCAGAAAATCAAGAGGTCAATATGCCTGTAACCCGTTTTCTTTCCTTTTTCGCTATTTGTCTTAAGCATTTTCAACTTTGAACTTGAGATAATATGTTTTTTTGACTTTGAATGCAAAATTACACATTACTTCAAATCGTGATAATGTAGATTTTTTCTCAAAAATATTTTATGACATAGAAAATTATATCTTTTCCACATTCAATTATGCAGCAATTACCTACTGATTACTAAAACAGTCGAAGCAGTAAATGGAATTAAACTAGTTCCTAGAATTGAATAATTTTCCCGTTCCTTACATCTCCCAGTATTTTAATTTTATTGTCATCCTAGTTTTTTCCTAGTACTTTTGGCTTGCTCCATGTACTTTACATGATCATTCCATTACATTTATCATCACCACATCTTATCACAATTTAGCTCAGGAGCAATTTATTTTTTGTCTCAATGTATGAACATAAACTAGCAACTGAATTTTAAACAGATTCACTTGTAAGCTCAAAAAATGAAGGAGAATAGCAGCAGTATAGTACTTTAGTCTTAAAAAGATTACGCAGAAATTTCCCCAGAGAAGATAAGACGCTTTCCTTTAGCCTAATAGTATCCACAAGCACGCGTGCAACTAAGTATCACATCTCCCCACACGAGCTGCGTCCTTGTATCACAATCACCACCACCGGAGTAAACGAGCAAAGAATATTATATGAAACCCCCCAACCATTAAAATAGTGTCTTGTTTCACAGAGACCTGGTTATTTTTTTGAGTCAAATAGGTAATGCAATCATCCTAATTTCCAAACTAATTCCTTGTTAACCTTTTCCAAGTATTTTTACTGTTCTGAAACTTTTCTTGACAGGAACTGATATTTCGGCAAGCTTTATGGTTATTCGTTTAACTTTTCAATTAGTAAAATAAAATCTCCCGAGATGACGGTGTTTTCAGCAATGGAAAATTACACACAGTACGATAATTTAAGTCTGTCAAAAATTGTGTGCAAGGTATCTTATCGCTTTAACGCAATCATTTCATTTACATTTTGCAGTATGGGCACCTACGTGTCATGGAGAAAGCACCCTGATTTTTTGTTTTTCTTCCTCTTGTTTTATCTTTAACAAAAGCTACTTTTGGATCAAAACCATCTGAAATCCCGAATGATTGCTTGCACGCTTTCTTCTTGTTCAGTCAAAAACTGTAAGTTGAAGATTGTAATTGTCGTAACGGTAATGGTGATGTAAACTCATCACTTAAAACACGTAGTATTTTTTTGCAAAACTACAGCAGCTGCCACCAAGTCGTGTTCATTCGCATGTTTTAGACTCCATTGCAACAGCAATATTCCCGTTGTCGTCATCATTATCATCATCGTTCGCAACTTGCCTCTGATTACCATTGTTATTATTAGATACTCTAGCAGTAGTAGATGGCTATACTCTCCTTATATTTTAATACTAGCCACGTTTGACTGCAACGTTTTCGGTGGAGCCAAACAAAAAAAAACACAAAGGCTAAAACCATGATCGTCATTATGATCATCATCATCAACAACCTACCATACAACCGTCGTTGTCATCATTGCCATGCAACTGCCATGTGCTTTATTATTATAAGAAGGAAAAAGGGAACATGAAGAAGCGGGCATTCTGCTGCTTTTCTTCTATCACCATCACCACCACAACTACTTGTGATTGTAGTTGAACTCTCACGGATTAATCCGTATTAGCCTTAATGCCTCTTAATAGCCGCCATGTGTTGGTAATTATTTCAATTCCCTCGTTTTCTTTACGCCTAGTCACAAGTACATTACATAAGTCTTCCTCCAGAACTAGCAGCATTTTTTACTAAGTAGCTAGTAGTAACAAGGGCAGTTTATATGCGGAACAATAGGGGTTTTTAAAATAGGAACTCACTTTATTGCGAAAAACAGGAGAAGACACCTTTTTTCTTTTTTTCTTCCTCATGCACAAAATGTGTGAAAAGTCTTTTTGGCTACAAAAAAGATCAAGAGTGAATGGACGGATAATGGGTGAGTGGTGGAACTGCATAAGCAAAGTCACTTCATTTTCAGCTGTTATACATCTATCTTTTTTACATTTGGTGTTCAAGAACAGAAGAAGTGTGCAATCAATTTTATAAAAAACGAAGCGACAACAAGACGACAAAATTAAAATAACATGCTATTTAGCTTGGAATACAAAAGTGGGTTTAAGGGTTTTACTTTGATGGCGTGGAAAAGAATGGGTTATGCGGTTCGATTTCAGTATAGAATTCAGTATATCTGCTCTGCTGCAATAGTATAGGTAATATTCTCTCTGTCGGCATTTCTAATTTTCAGCGTGATGTTGATGCCTGTTTATTTGTTTCTATTTTATGAAAGGACAAGATTGAAGTACACAGACTGAACTTTGTTATTGGAAAGATGCCATTTCAGGGTACGGGGCAATGGGATACCTTTTGAACTCCCTTTAGGGATTATACAGACACTAGTTTACCATAGGGAAGTCAACGCGATAAGCATGATAGTAGGGCAAACGCCTGTTGCAGTAATTGCCTAGCTAAACATGACATGTTTGAAAAGTGTGCTATAAAATATTTAGAAAAAAGAAACCGAAGCACGGACACAAATTTTAAACAAAAAAATGGTTTTTTCTTTTGTTTCTTCCATTCATTAACTAGTTTTTCTCTCTTTTTTGCTGTTTTATCTGAATTCATTTATTCAACAGAATGAAAGTTGTTTATAGTAAAAAATAGAAAGTGTTCAAATGTGTTTTCATTTTTCCTCAGGTGACAAATCAAGTATGGAAAAGTCGCTATTTCAACTTTTATTCTTGTCGTTTTCGATCTGTTTTCAAAAAAATATTTGCATTGTACTTTATTAACACTAAAAATTCCATAAAAAGAGTATTTCCATAATGAGTTAAGTTTTTCTTCTTGTATGGAGTTACATTACATGAGCGTAGCTATTTTACTACTGGGGTAAATAAGATATGCACTAAAAAATCATTTTATGCCAACATTTTGTCGCAAAATTTTAAATTACGCTTTTGATGGTACAGCGTTCCAACTTCAATGCGTATTTTTGCAAGTAAATGGTGCGTAAGTGTTCAAGCCAAGCAGAAATGACAAAACAAAACTACAACAAAAGCAACAAAATAGGTGCTTTCCTCTCCATTCTTCTTCAACCCTTTTCGGGGCTGGTCCAGAATATTAATTAAAATGTGGGGCCCGTAATTTTTTTTATGTAACTGTTCCCATGATGGCGGTACAACATCTACTCATGTTTCGCTTTCTACGCCTCTCCTTACTACAAAATAGTATAGCACATGCCACTAATTAGATTTATTTGTAAATGAAAAACAATACATGTATAAATGAATCATTATACACTACTTCTATTGCAGAGAAGGATGATTAGCAGAGAGCAGTTGGATACTCAAGAAGACTGTGCTAACCATCAAATTTTCAGCGCATTAAGACAAAGTTTGTGACATGGCCTACGTAAGTCAAATCAACAGTTGAGAAAAATACGGTATAATTTTATTTTCTCGCCTCACGCCTACGCAGCCCACCACCCAGGTATTTCGTCTTACCATTACAATGAAAACTATTACTTGAACGAGATTTGATGCGATATGTTTTAAACGGAAATTTTACTTTCTCCAAAAGAACATCGTCAATAACAAC
The DNA here is from genome assembly GCA_036850745.1 of Homidia socia. Classification (NCBI taxonomy): domain Eukaryota; kingdom Metazoa; phylum Arthropoda; class Collembola; order Entomobryomorpha; family Entomobryidae; genus Homidia; species Homidia socia. The sequence continues at coordinate 656 of JAANSP010000364.1, read as the reverse complement.
GTCATTTTTGGCAGCTCGTTCCCTAAAGCCACTAAACCATGCATTGAAATGGGTATCTTTGTACATACGTGTATTAGGTATATGAGAAAGAAGATGCCATTTTATTTTCTTGATGTGTGCATTCAGTACATTTTTGGAATATGGGGTATCATAATAACACAATAATAATAGCAGTGTCACTTGAAAAGTTGTGAATTGAGAATCATTTATGGAAACCATTATGAAAAACGCGCAAAACGGGTACCACCACCAACAACATCATAAGAGCAGTTGTAGTGCAGTAATAATGGGTCTAACGCTACCCAACTTTCTTTCTTCTTCATTGATTGTAAGTGTTGTTGGTGGTTTGAGTGAGTGTAAGCAAAGAAGAACGTTCATGGTAAAAAGACGTGATAATAATGCTGACAAGTTGTGATAGGATTTTCCATCATGCTTGAATTACGATATTATATTATATTTTTTCCTTGCTTTACTCGCTCTCACTAACCCTCTTTCATAGACAGATATCATAGCAGATAGAACGTTACCACCACCACCGGATTTTTTTTCTTATCCACTCTGTTTAACTAACAATGCGTGTGTGTTTGTTATTATTATTGTTGTTGGCGGTAGTGGTGGTGGTGCTGTTGTTACATGAGATTATAGCAATGTTGTAG
>JAANSP010000363.1:0-23029 GCA_036850745.1 Homidia socia | reverse complement strand
CACAATAATAATAATAATATTCACCACCGCATCTCTCTGACTCTCTCTCAATCTACTCACTCACACTACTACTCATCCTTCTCTAAACATGACCATATTTGGCAGTTACACCAGCAACAGCAGAAGCAAAAAATTATACAATGTACAGTAAGTACATCGTCATATCGTACTAACTAAATGCTTTGTAATTTTATTCGCCATTCTCCTAAAAGCGGACAAAAACAGAAACAACGAGAGGGAGAGAGAGACAGTTACCACAACATTGCAGCATAACTGATCGTGACCGTCTGCAAAAGCGTCTTTACTCTTTTTTACTCTCAAAGTTGAAGTTTTGGATAGTTTGGAACAATACTCTCTCCTCCTGGTCCAATGTTGTAGTAGAAGCATCAACAGCGCATTGTTTTATATCTCAGAGACGTAATTCAAAAAGAGTGTTGTGAACTAGTGTGGCGCAAGTGAATTTGAATGCATAAACGTTTTAGACAAAAATGTTTCTTTGAAAGTAAATCTTTTCAACGCTCGTTTGTAAGATCATGTATCCATCTTCAGCAGCAGGATATTTAATTTTATTCGCCATTCTCCTAAAAGCGGACAAAAACAGAAACAACATGAGGGAGAGAGAGACAGTTACCACAACATTGCAGCATAACTGATCGTGACCGTCTGCAAAAGCGTCTTTACTTTTTTATTCTCAAAGTTGAAGTTTTGGATATAGTTTGGAACAATACTCTCTCCTCCTGGTCCAATGTTGTAGTAGAAGCCTCAAAAGTGCATTGTTTTATATCTCAGAGACGCGTAATTCAAAAAGAGTGTTTTATCATCGCTCTGCCTATAAACTAGTGTGGCGCAAGTGAATTTGAATGCATAAACGTTTTAGACAAAAATGTTTCTTTGAAAGTAAATCTTTTCAACGCTTGTTTGTAAGACCATGTATCCATCTTCAGCAGCAGGATATTATTTCCATTATTACATTATACAGTCAATGATGCAAACTATATACTTACATAACTTACATGCATATTCTCAAGATGAAAAATACTGCTGAGAATTGCATAATGCACTAAAAGCACTACGCGATTTACATGAAGTCAAGCCTTTCCCATTATTACGCGCATTCATCAATTATAGCTTTAGACATCGTTTTTTAAAAACTGGGGTCAGCATCAGTCCATTGAATATTACTTAAGTGAAAACCACAGCTTTAGGATAGGTATGTACATTCATTATTATTGTGATGGTTTTTGAGATACTTTCTTATGCATGTATTGGTTTGTACTGTGTAGCTTATGTGCTCATCGTCTTCTTCCACTCTACTCTCTCATATATGTATACTGTCAGTTAGTCACTCGGCGTTTTTTATAAGAAAAAATAATAATAACAATCACAACAATGATGTTGAATAATTAATTGTCCATCGCACCATTGTTTAGCATCACTCACTATCCTCCTCTTCTATACGTTCTCCTGTTGTAACTACCCTGCCCATCTCTTTATGAAAAACCCCTAAGAAAACGAAATCTCTTACTCATGAAGAAAAAATAACATTATCCATAAAGCCAAGCAAAGCAACAAAGTTGTGAGAAGCAGCAGGATGAAGTAAATGAACGCGAACGAAGAACAAACGGGAGGTCTTGTCTTTTTTTTCTTCTTTATCTTTTGCTCTTTGGCAAACATTTTTCTCCTTCTTGTTGCCTTGCATTAGGCATAGAAGAAGATGGTTTGGCGATAGAGAAAAAATGCACAGGGAACGTAATGCAAGCAGTTATATTAAATAGATACAGTATTGAATGAATAACATTACATTTTCTTAAACCAAGGGCTCAGCTCAAGGGTGGCGATGATGTGCAAGTAATAAATGTGAATTGGAATGGTTATATATTGAACATATCATATAGTTAGTGTTTCAAAAGGAGAGAAAAAAACTTGACTTAAAACCAAACATAGTCATCTCATCATATCACCATCATCATCCTCCTCTTCTACTACTCTTGTGAATTCAATACAGATAATCATACATAAGCACGTTAAGTTTCAAATCAGATTTTTTTGCAGCAGCAATATCAGCTTTTAAAACAAGTTAGCAAGAAGGGGCTAAAAATTCTTTCCTGTGTACATTTATACATTTTATGCATAGCTCAAGGGTGGCGATGATGTGCAAGTAATAAATGTGAATTGGAATGGTTATATATTGAACATATCATATAGTTAGTGTTTCAAAAGGAGAGAAAAAAAACTTGACTTAAAACCAAACATAGTCATCTCATCATATCACCATCATCCTCCTCTTCTACTCTTGTGAATTCAATATAGATAATCATACATAAACACGTTAAGTTTCAAATCAGATTTTTTTGCAGCAGCAATATCAGCTTTTAAAACAAGTTAGCAAGAAGGGGCTAAAAATTCTTTCCTGTGTACATTTATACATTTTATGCATACATGCAAGTGTTACTGAATTATGTATGATATGATGACACACACACTACACAAAACACAACACCATCATGAATATTGTTACAATCATAATCTAAAGTGTTTGGTCTGCCACCGCCTTGATTTTCTCCTCTATTTAAACCTGGTCTGGCACTGGCATGGCATATTATGGCAAGCAATAGTGCAGTGCAATAGTTAAACCTCATCATTATCATCATCATCGGAGAGGTGCAAGTGGGTACTACATAAAAGATACTATGCCATTCCAATACCACAATAAGAGAACATTTGTAGGTATACATGTATTTGTTATTCTGTGTGTAGACAAAAATACGAGAAAAGTCATCGCTATTGACGGTTTATATGTGGAGGAAAGATACTTTTCAATGCAATAATGTGTGTGCACTTTATGCTATTATATATGAGTATACTACCTACTGCAGCAGCAGAGTCCCGTCTGTTATATGGAAAAAATGGCTTGTATTACATATTTTTTATTACATGCATTGTTGTGCTTGGTGCTTACTACTATTACTACTACCACCACCACCACTTTACTTACATGAGGTGGTGGTGGTGACCGTGGAATGAATCACGTATGTAGTATTTTATGGAATGAATACTTTTTAATGCTGCTGTTTTAGGAACTTTTGTACACAGTAACCAGTTTAAAGGAACATCTCTTTGCTCATGGCTCTCACATCACATAACACAACAACAGCAAGCCCAGTTTGCTGTCTAACTAATCTAGCCAATCTGCCTACCTCTAGTTTTTGACTTGCTAAAACTTACACACACACACATGTACTTTCCTGCTTAAATAGAAAATATGCTCATATATAGAAAAGAGAAACAAGCTATATAGGTATATAATGTACAATGCAATAATATTATCAGGAGGATGACGGGATCATCATCATCATCACTCCGATCGTCGTCTTCGTACTCGTTGTCGACGTTCATCGTCCACTCCCATTGAAAAAAGGTATATGTACGAGACGAAAGTATTTTACTTGCTGCTTCCTTTCCTTGCTTGGATATATCATCGTCATCACGATGATGATGATGGTGGTGGTGGACGAAATAATACACTTATATAGCCTGTCTGTTGTTGAACAGTTTTGATATACCAACTTTTAACACGACGAACAACATAACTCTTGGCTTTATACTCAACAAACGGATATATTTAATGCGCTTATACATATGTATACTTTTTATACCAAAAAAATGTACAGCATTTCTTCTTCATCCTAAAGGTATATACATTTAGGCACGACATAATATTTTTTACTCCTGGTAGCCCGTGTAGTCGAAGTCGTCGTCGGCTTTTTCATTCCATTCCATCACTATTGAATTGAACTGAATCACAAGTATCATCAGTGAGAGAGAAGAAGAGACACGAAAATAATATACTATTTTCTGATGCTGGCTCTGAGCTGAGGTTGCTGCTGATTCAATTGAGAAACAGAAAAAAAAATAATATAATAATATCGACGAAGAGTTGTGCTGTATTATTATTTTTTATTATATTATAACTACTTACTTACTTACCACTGAATGTGTTTTTGTGCTGCCAACAGTAAAACACTTAAAAGCAAAACACAAGTTCATCTTGTAACTTGTCACTGCCCATCATTCATTGAAAACTTAAAAAAGTAATCTACATAAATACTTCTAATACTAATTACTACAAGTTGAAGAAACTATTTTATACACGGCTACAACAACAATAACAACAAGTACAGTAGTTTAAAAAGCAAAACGACATTCTGCTGCTCATCTCTTTCATTACATGAGAATATTATTTACCTACATATACTTAAGATAAGAGAGAGGCTTATGAAAAAAGCGAGAAAAAAAGAGTATTTTCACTGAGCCGACTTATATATAAAGTGAGACAAATCAAGCAGAAAAAATATAATTGTGACGATTACATCATCATCTCCAATACATTTTATTAAAAAATTGCCAAAATATATATAAAAACCTATTCACACATCGATTTAAAAAGCTAAAAAAAANTGAGACAAATCAAGCAGAAAAAATATAATTGTGACGATTACATCATCATCTCCAATACATTTTATTAAAAAATTGCCAAAATATATATAAAAACCTATTCACACATCGATTTAAAAAGCTAAAAAAAAAGTTCAAGATTAGTTTTAAGACCGTTTGTCAATAACTTTGCTATTTTAATTGCCATCATTGTTCACACCTGTCTGCATACAAAGTGGATATTATAGTTTAAAACAGGAAAACGGAAGGAAGAAGATCATCTTCATTTTTTTCTCTACCTGTGTTTGGCCTCGTTATATATTTACAAAAAAAACTATTAATATTTTTGCCATTTCATTGTGTTTTTCTACGCATGAGTACTTAGTAAGAGTTTAGAATTAATTTTCACACCTGTCTGCATACAAAGTGGAAATTATAGTTTAAAACAGGAAAAAGGAAGGAAGAAGATCATCACCATTATTTTCTCTACCTGTGTTTGGCCTCGTTATATATATACAAAAAAAACTATTAATATTTTTGCCATTTCATTGTGTTTCATTTCTACGCATGAGTACTTAGTAAGAGTTTAGAATTAATTTTCAGTGAAGTCACAGAATAAAACAAGGTGGTGACAACAGTGACATTGTGTGTGGTCTTGGTATTGATTTTTGTGTGAAAATTAACTAAATAACCAGCAACGTAATCCTTACACTTTCCAGGGACTTTGGTCCTCTTAGAAATAAATCGCTTGTCTTTCCAATTCACCTGTGGTGCAAATTTATTTAAATCATGGCTACTACTCAAATGCAACAAGGGGGACTTTTGGATGTCCTCAAAAAGAAAATGAGGCAGACGAAAGAGGAAATGGAAAAATATAAAGAGGATTGTGAAGAGCTCCAGAAAAAACTTCACTTGGAAGTGATGCGACGTGAAGAAGTAAGATAATATATTGTTAACATTTTAAAGCACTACTAGCTTGCGCTATTATGTAATTTTATCCAGTTTTTTCCCTTTATCGAGAGATGAGCGGAAAAGAAAGGTGGTGGTGGTGGTATGGTGGCGGTGTAATTAATATGAATTTAGTTCACGGGTGCAATTAGGTATAGGTAGATAAATTGTAATTGTCTACATATGTATTTTCATATTATTTGCGGCACCTGTTTGATAAACTTTTTATTTGCATAAGTGTAAAAAATATTTGTACTATTTGCTTCTTATTGTTTTTTTTCATACATGAAAACTTTTATGTGTGGTGCAATGAACCATTCATTTGATGTGAAGTGCGACTTTTTTTAGGCGACAATGTCTGTCTAGGGAGCGAAAGACGGGCCGTTACAAAAGATTAGGTACTTTGTTTCTTAAAATGGTTAAGATTGGTCGGGATATTTTTATGGATCTTTTCACTAGACTGGCTCCCTCCTGAGATCATGACTAATTTTGGTGACGCATCGCCATCATGAGCCAGTTTCATTTTCAGTGAAGTTATACTGAAATATCTACAACAATTACGGCTACTTTACATTACACAAACAAGTACATCATCATGATCATGACAATAAATAGAAATGCATGTTAGATAAATGGTTATTTTGGCATGGCTGTCAAGTGCCGTGTATGTCATGCGTGCACAACAAGAATAGATAAAATTGGAAAAAGATATATGTGGGCTAATTACGTGATTTCCACCGTCAAGATAAGGTGGTGATAATATGTCCTCTTGTTTGAATGGTGCAAATTTGGAATGTAGTCAATCAGCCATAACTGTACCCACTTTTTGTAATGAACAACATATTATTACAGATATTACAAAGTATATATTTTGTGACTATATTAGTGATCAAGCAGGTACAAGCACGTCCATAGTCCATATTGCATTGCATACAACAACATGGATCAATGTGGCTGTGGGCACGGATGGGCACTAAATATGAAAAAAAAGTTGCAGAGAGAAATCATTTATGACTTTAGGTAAATCACTTGATACTAGAATAAAAGTTGTAAAAGGATAATATTCATGTGGGAAAAGGAGGCGCATTCGATTAGCAGCCAAAACGAAAAGGAAAGTTACCAGTAAATTCTCTCGCTGTGCATTTTACTGTACATCTCATGCCTTAATGGCTATTCTACAAAATATATATAGCGCCATTTTGGCAAGCATTTCCTGTTATAACAGATAAAAGGAGAATATATCAAATTTAAAATCAAATTTGATGATGATCTACTATGTAGATTTTATTGTGCATAAAATTATCTATGATAACAGTATCTATTACGAGATATTATTATTGCTACCATCCTTGTGTGGAATCATCAGAACCAAAAAAACAATGTGCATCGAAATTTGAAATGACACAAGACCCACACCCAATAAAAGAAAAAAGAAATGTGTGTACTTGTTGGTGGACTGTTATTGGATTAAATAATTAATGGTAAAAATATCGAATCTGTCAGTTTTTTATTAGAGCAGACAATGCAATTTGAGAATGTTGAATTTGTATGTTTGGTATAGGGATTTCGAGTGTTTACTTCTTGTTACCTGCGTTGGTGCTTCTGATGACGATGATGATTATTGATGTTGATGGTCTTTTGGTCACAGTTGTTGTTACCAGTTGACTTTTTGATAGGCCCACTATTTCATTTCGAATAGCTAAACTTTTTTTCTAAAAAATATATTTCTTTTTGCAAGCTAAAGGATTCGTGTTTTTCTTTGTAATAATTCGTGAGGATGCTATACAAAAATGAAAGTGTTTAGCGTAAAATGCCTAATAATCTCAGCTTAAAAAATTCATATAGAACCATGTAGCTGTTTATAATTTGACTGTTTACTTTTTTGTAAAAACAAGATGCTACATGTCAAAACACATTTTTGATTAATACCTGCATTAGATTTATGGGCATTACATGTGCCTACAAGGTACTATATTCATTTTCAAATGGATACCTGATTGTTGCAAATACGGGAGTCGTGAGCCCATTCCTGATAGAACCGTGTAGCTGTTTATAATTTGACTGTTTACTTTTTTGTAAAAACAAGATGCTACATGTCAAAACACATTTTTGATTAATACCTGCATTAGATTTATGGGCATTACAAGTGCCTACAAGGTACTATATGCATTCCCAAATGGATACCTGATTGTTGCAAGTACGGGAGTCGTGAGCCCATTCCTGATTTTTACCTCTTTTTTTGCTTGACGTCAAATGAGTCAAGTCAATTGAGTATTAATGGGATAACCATGAAAAAGAGGATTGTCCTTTGCACAGCTCACATTGATGATGATGATGGGGGTATGAAGTCTATACATTAAGTTTGGTACATATGCTGATGATGAAGAAAAGCTCATTGTTGCACATTGCTTCATGTTTGTTGAAGAATAATGATATACAGATTTAAAGCAAACCGAGCTTAGTGAAACCAGACAATATAATAATTGCGAACAAGTTGAATGCATGGTATTGTATCGATAGTGTGGCGGCAGGTAATAATGTTTGTGTAGTAGCAGCAATATGATGATGATGGGGGTATGAAGTCTATACATTAAGTTTGGTACATATGCTGTTGATGAAGAAATGTTCATTGTTGCACATTGCTTCATGTTTGTTGAAGAATAATGATATAGAGATTTAAAGCAAACCGAGCTTAGTGAAACCAGACAATATAATAATTGCGAACAAGTTGAATTCATGGTATTGTATCGATGTTGTGGCGGCAGGTAATAATATTTGTGTAGCAGCAGCAAAAGTAGTAGTTCAGATCATATTTCAAAAACAAACCTGCTCATTGCTTTGCAAATAATAATGGTAATAATCAAGTAAATCTCATTCGCTTCTCCTTTGATGAGGAACGATATGGATTTTGGCACTGACAAACTGCAGCAACAATGGGAATGAACATAATATTATACACAAACTATACAAAGGTGACTTAGGATGTATGGATAAGTCGGATGCGGTAAAATAATAATATGTTGATGACGGCAACTTGTTGAGAGAGAGACGTATTAGTTTCGACATGTAATATTCACCATTATTTTGTACAGGTTATTATTAATGTATTATTACCATGCAATGTGGCACTTGCCTCTATTCTCTTTGAGAGTGTTTGCTGCTGGTCGCTCGTCGGACCAAAAATGAAAGGAGTCACTTCATTATTGGAAATGTCCAAATTTGGCATGTCTGACCGAATCAGAAGGTGAAACGGGTCAGTTGTATAGGATGCCTGAATATGGACTGGTGCCGGTTTATGAATGCTGACTGCATACTTGCTGGCATTGTTGTTTGCTGCGAGGTTTCTCATAATATTCATGAAACTATGCTTTACAAAATAAAAATTGTATGGGAAGATACTGTACAACTGCTGATGATGATGATGACGACTGACGAGAATTGTCACAGATCTATGCAGTCAGTTTATGTACCACGTCGGGGGAACAGCATAACATCACAAACATTCAATTCGGGAATTAAATAGCAAGTCAACAATCAAATCAACAGACCTTGTACAGGAATTGTGGCTTGATTTGGTTGAGAAATATTATGTAGTTGTTTGTTGAATGATTCTCCTGTAGCGATTGTTGTCACATTACATAACAATTAGTGATGGTAGATAGATTATTATAGAAACTTACAGTGAAAAGTATACATAACGAATATATACATACATAAAGTACCCATGTATATATTTAGGTGCTTTGTTGGTTTATATAACAATATGTATGTCAAAAAGGAATAAACAAAATTGTGTGAGCAGTTTCGGTTAGTTTGAAGCACACGACAACAGTGGTTTTATCTTTGCATGTACATGTCTTATATAAGTTTGCTTTTGTGCGATTGTTGTCGCATTACATAACAATTAGTGATGGTAGATAGAAATTATAGAAACTTACAGTGAAAAGTATACATAACGAAAATATACATACATAAAGTACCCATGTACATATTTAGGTGCTTTGTTGGTTTATATAACAATATATATGTCAGAAAGGAATAAACAAAATTGTGTGAGCAGTTTCGGTTAGTTTGAAGCACACGACAACAGTGGTTTTATCTTTACATGTACATGTCTTATATAAGTTTGCTTTTGTAACAGGTAAAAATATGATTGATGTGCACCTTGAATTACAACTTATAATAACATAAATGGCAAACAAAAATGTGTTGACAATTGTGCAGCGTAGCGCAAGCGTGTAACGTGGAGCATGAAAGTGAACATGCTCATCACAACACAATTTTTTGCAAAGTTTGGTTGCATGCATGATGCGAAATCAATGATTAAGGAACAGCATGTCATGCTTGGCATGTTCATGTAGTTGTTTGCTAGTATGTTTGATGAATTTTCCTGATAGCATTTTATTACCGTTCGGATGTAATTTGACCGTGTTATTGTTAAATTATTTTTAATGATATTCATAATTATTTTGAATTTGACATTTTAATAGAAAAAAATTCAAAGGAAGGAAATGGTAGGCTACTACTACCGTGTTTTTTAAGAATTATATTACTATGAATCTGAAATTGCAGGGATCTCTTAAGTAAAAATTATGCATTATTTATAAAATATTTTTATGTTTCCACTCTGCATTGTAAATTTATACAAAAGAAAAAAATCTTTTGAATTTGAAAAGAAAATACATGTAAAGTTGTTGGTCAAGTACTACTGCATTCCATTTCAAATTTTAATACACATATTTTTATGGGAAAAATAACTTGAAAAGATTATCTAATATTTTTGCTGCATTAATTTACAGGCTGAAGCTGAGGTTGCTGCTCTGAACCGTCGTATCCAACTTCTCGAAGAGGACTTGGAGCGATCTGAGGAGCGATTGGGAACCGCCACCACCAAGTTGGCTCAGGCTTCACAAGCTGCCGATGAGTCTGAGCGGTAATGTCTCCAAATGTATTTCTTTTACACGCATTACAAATACGGAACATGGACTTTAAAAAATTTGCATTAAAAAATAGGGTTTGCCTTTGATATTTAATGCGATCGATGCAATATTTCATGTAAGTGACAGAAAAACGTCGTGTCCATGTCTAGATTTTGAAAAAGATAAAAGACTTGACTTTTCTCAAAAGTGATGTTATCGAATATTCTTGCTAACAAACGTTTATTTTTTAAAAGTTTTAAAATTATTACTACCTACTATTCTTTAGAATTTTCAAGAAAATGTATTCTGGCACTGTCACTTACATGGTTTATTGTTGTGTCGTTAAATGAAAGGTGTTGATGATATTTAAGATTATATGGTGAGATGAAATAGGTATACCTATAATGTACACATAGCATGTGAATATTATTATCTTTCTTCTTTGAAAAATCAACAACAAAAAAACAAAATACCTACATAAATTTGCTGCATCGAAAAAAATATAAAATTTATTTTTTTAAAGAGAAAGCTTCATAAAAATATTATTGATGATGATGAAAATACTTAATATATTCTTCAAACAGAATAAGGAAAGCATTAGAGAACCGTACTAACATGGAAGATGACCGAATTGCAATTTTAGAAGCACAGTTAGCCCAAGCTAAATTAATTGCTGAGGAGGCCGACAAAAAATACGAAGAGGTAAACTAACAAATTTTGCTCAGCAGACCAAAGCCACAAAACCATTAAAATTTTGTATCAAAACTCTTATTTTTTTAACTTCAGCAATTCAATCACTGTAATATTTATTGGTTTTTCTTGTCCCGGAAGTTGACATGATTTTAATTATCTCGACTGAACATTTTGGTTTTAATTGCGTACACTGCTCAAGTGGCATTATAAAATCGCGCTTTTATGCCATAATATCATCATACCGGTTTAAACAGCCTTACTTATCACAGAGCAACGAAACCGCGCTATAAAATTCACCCATCTGGGAAAACATTTACTTTTAACCGCAAACGCAGAATTAAACAAACGACGATAAAAGTATAGTGTTTATTACGACAGTCATGTACAGAGTATTAATTTGTTAATACGAGGGTATACGTAGGTAGGGAAAGTGGTTAACCACAAAATAATCTGTCGTTTTAGATGGTTTGTTGATGTTTGCATGATGCACATTTATAGGTATGTATCATCCAAAAAAATAGTTTTATCTGGTATAAAAATAGATAGGATGGGAACATCAATATCCGTCATGCGTATATATTTTCTTCTACCTCACCAGAACATACATTTTTTAAGTGTTCAACTTGAAGCAAGTTAAAAACAACAGTGGAAGTAAAACGGGGAGCGTTAGTGTGTAAATTTCTCTTTTTTTCTCTCTCTCTATTACTATGTCTGTATGTTTTTTAAATATGCCAGTATGCGAAAGGTGTTGGAGAACCGTGCCATCTCCGATGAAGAGCGAATGGATTCTTTAGAGTCACAATTGAAGGAGGCCAGATTCCTGGCTGAAGAGGCTGACCGTAAATACGATGAGGTCTTTAATTTAATTCCATTTCGAACTCTAACTCGAGTGGATTTCCTTGTGTGATGATTGTTAGGTGTCAATAACAAAGAAATAATATGTTTTATAGTAATGTTAACTTTAAACTTAGTGTATTTGTTTGATGCTCATCTCTTATAATAAAAATATTAAACAAGTTTATGGAATGCGTATTTACTACAAGTGTGTTTTTACTGTTTTTATAATAATTATGCCATTTAATTGTTGTACCTGAGATTGCTGTGATGCCCTTAACAAAAACATGATAAAACGTTTACAATTTTAACAACATCCAAAATAACGTAGAATTAAAATTGTAAACGAACCAATGCAATAATTTTGTCCCTGTTCCCATATCATAATAATACCAATACCAACTTCTTATACTCTCAAGCGTTCTGTCACTTTGCACAAATTTATAAAAATGTAAAGTCACAGGACATCACACACGATATAACCATTAGGACAAATAGAGCTACGTAGTGATTATGTTTAAAAAAATATTTTACCTAGTTAGTGCTATACAGCATGTAACAAAGTAAAAAGTGAAGAAATTAATCTCGTTCATACACAACACAAATTTTAGCTAGAGAAATCATTAAAAAATTATTTTTATAATTTATAACACAAACATATTATATTTCCCTACATAATATGTAAATGTTATATATATTTCATGGTAAATGCTTTAGAAAACATATTATTATTAAAATACGTTCCTGTTCTATAATATATTAAATGTTATAAATATAAATAACTGTTCCGCTAATTATTTTTACAATAATCGTTAACTTTGTAGCATCGCTCTAGCTTCGGCAGCAGCATCCATTTAAAAAATAGCTAGAGAACTTGCGCGCATCCCTAGAGTTAGATTTATACAATATTACTATAATGTTCAACTTGGCTTTAATTTCTGACATTGAAGATCAAGCATGACGTTGTGGATTACACAAAAATGATAAAAATTTATAGTGTAGTAGTGTACAGTTGTACCACTCCCTTTAGAAACTTTTTGCACGATACTCCGGTTTGGCTGATTAAATAGAAAAAAAAATTATAACCGAAATGTTGCTTATATTCCTTTTTTTATAAACATTTATTTTTCTGTGAATAATCATTCTGATTTACAATTTATTGACAACTCACTTGTATATTATTGCACTGATGATGACATTGCAATAATGACACCGTGAATGCTGTTAATTATTGTTATTATCATAATATTTATTGTTTTTATTACTGCTTTTTGATTTTAAAAAACAAGTTGTTCTTTTTATATAAAAAATTAAATTAAATGTTTTTCAATTTTTTTCTTCACTTGTGAATGTTTGTATAAAGAAAAGGATATATTGAAACGGAAATATTGATTGGCGATATTTTATATTGTTATATGAATGACTAAAGGTTGCCCGTAAGTTAGCCATGGTTGAAGCTGACTTGGAGCGTGCTGAAGAGCGTGCCGAAACCGGTGAATCGTGAGTAAACGAATATTCCAGTTAATTATTCCATTAGTTTTCTTCTTACTATTTATTATTATTATTACATTTATTTACATTTTTGCAAGCAGACAAACATTTGCTAAAATGCGATATTATATACCTATGCCATATAAATGCGCACCCCGTTTTTGTGTTGTGATAATAATGTATACTTGTTGCATAATGTTATCAAATGAATGAGGTGACTAATTACCTGTGCGACTAATGTAATTGCAGACAATAAAAAATAAAATACTATAAAGTGTCTGGGAAAAATATTAGAGATAGGTCTTTAGTAGACATTGATTAGGTGTCTAGCTTTTAATGAGGACATTAAAATTGCATTTATCAGTGTATTGATTTCATAATAATTATTATTATTGTTATTATCAAAATGGTTTTGTTTGGTTTTGGCTGTTAAATGTTTTATTATTCTTATACATTTTAATTTTACGTATGTTTACAATCTCATTTTAGAAAAAAAATATTAACCACGTATGTTTTTTTTTCTTTTTTGTTTGCTGTTTGATGTTTGCCATTGTGTGTCTTCTGCCTGTTTGTTTGCGTGTGATGCCATGTCACAATTGCATGAAATGCATAGGTTGCAAGAAAGTTGGTTATGATGGAACAGGATTTGGAAAGAGCCGAAGAGCGTGCTGAACAAGGCGAATCGTATGTGGAGTTGTTTGTTTATTTTTTATTTTGTTTGATGGTGGCAGTGAATTTGCAGTTTCTTGGACTATTTTATTGCTAGTTCCAAAATACAAGCATGCAATTGCCATTTTTATTTTTATGATTTTATTTTATTTTATGATTTTTATGCATTTTGCTGGCATGCAGTTGCTGTAATTTTTTAAATGTGTTTTGTAAACTAACCCGTAAAATACTACATAGTTGTATGTGGAGTTGTTTGTTTATTTTTTTAATTTTGTTTGATGGTGGCAGTGAATTTGCAGTTTCTTGGACTATTTTATTGCTAGTTCCAAAATACAAGCATGCAGTTGCCATTTTTATTTTTATGATTTTATTTTATGATTTTTATGCATTTTGCTGGCATGCAGTTGCTGTAATTTTTTAAATGTGTTTTGTAAACTAGCCCGTAAAATACTACATAGTAGTTTACCTACTTACCTAGTTGTTGAAGTGGGGTCGTGGGGTAATTTGGGTTAATGGAATGTAAAAGGTCGTCCTCGCCCTTGTTGATTCCTTTTGCTTTTGTAGTTTACCTATTTACCTAGTTGTTGAAGTGGGGTCGTGGGGTAATTTGGGTTAATGGAATGTAAAAGGTCGTCCTCGCCCTTGTTGATTCCTTTTGCTTTTCTCGCTTTTTATCGCTTGTACGCATTTAGCTTGCAAAAAACTTTGTTCCTGAGATTTTCCAGGACTGTAATATAATCGTTTGGTTTTTTATTCTCAATTTATCAGGAAGATCGTCGAACTTGAGGAGGAGTTGAGAGTAGTAGGTAACAACCTGAAGTCACTTGAAGTTTCTGAGGAGAAGGTATGCTTTCACTTGAGTAAAAGTTTAGCAATAAATTTATCACGTTTATTTTTATTACCATTATTATTATTATGAAATAAAAGTAGTTTTCAGCAGGAGTAAATATCAGATCACTTTAGATAGTTGAAAAGGTACAAAATATACCAAGGTTTAAAAAGTGTGGTGAAAGCCACCAACTAAGTTATAAGTTGAAATTGTTGAAAAGTATTTACAACAAAATAGGGTAAAGGATAGCAAGTTTGAAAAAAAAGAGTTTTACAATCCATGTAGCCTACAGATGAAAATCACATTTCTTACCAAATCCTTAAATTCCTCTGCAAACAGTTTTCCTTTAGAAATCTCGAAAAAATCCCTTCCAAGGCATATTATATTTATTAGATCCCTTTAAAAAATCTCCTAGAACAAGTAATATTTCTAGTTGCTTTGTAGAATTACATATAGCGGGGTCTAGAAGCAAGTTGGAGTTGCGAAATAAAAAATGGATCAATAATGTAGAAAACACACCTTTCCCTTTTAGCTTTTGCAGAGTATGATCAACCGCTTAAAATATAAAAGTAGTTGTAGTGAAAGTAGCATGCCTACATGCTCTATTATCCGTTGTAGTTGTATAATTTAGCAGTAGTTTATAGTGGGATTCGTCCTGTGCTAAATATAAAAATGCCTCTCATTATCACCTGTAAATCTACCAGAAAATCATGCTAAAAGTAGTGCATACAATTATTTTATTTTCTGAAAAAAGTCTAAATATTTTTTGTACAGTAGTGAGTAGTAAAAAAGAATATTTTTTTCAACAGAGATTATACTTATTTATATGTCATGTATAATTAATGAAAATAATAATAATTTAATCATTTAATTGGATCCCTCTTTTCTTCTTGCCACCACCTACACCTTCTAAACAAAAAACAAAAAAACTCACTCTTGGAAAACTTGGTTTTTTTTCAACAGAGATTACTTATTTATATGTCACGTATAATTAATGAAAATAATAATAATTTAATCATTTAATTGGATCCCTCTTTTCTTCTTGCCACCACCTACACCTTCTAAACAAAAAACAAAAAAACTCTTGGAAAACTTGGGTTCGTTCGTGTGTGTGGCTAATTCCATTTACACCCGATGTCAATAAAAAAATTTCGTAGGCTCGTCAACGAGAAGATGAGTTCAAAGAGCAGATCAAAATTCTTACTGCTAGACTTAAGCAGGTACATTTTTTTCTTGAGTGCCTAGGGTTGACTATGGCACGTCAAACCTATGTACAAAATTTTTTTCACAAAACTTTTTAAATCTACCCGTCAAACCCTTTGCTGCTTAATACAAAAACTAATTTAACTGGACCATCAAATTTATACATACTATACAGAAAATACACGTTTTTTGAAATGAAATCTTTATTACAACAACTTATTTTGATTGATTTTGAATTAGATTTTTATAGTGCTTGATTTTGAATGAACCAAATTTTATTTTTAAACATGCAAAAATATATATATTTCACTTAACTGCTTGTATGCAATGTAATTAATTATTATAATGCTAATTTGTATTATGCTTTTTACTTAGAAACTTAGGTAGTTGTGATTGTGTGTAAATTGTAATTGTCCTTCCTTATCAATTTATACGTTCCCTTTTGTATTCCATTCCACATAGTTATCCATCGTCCAGATGTATCTGTGATAAGTGATTTACTATAAACGGGGATATACATCATTGCATGCCCTTTTTACTCATTCTACGTTATATATTTTAGTTTGTAGCAAAATTAACTACTTTATAAGAGAGGAAATTATTGTTACTGTTGTGAGCCAATTTTTTAGGGAGATGAAAAATATGACCGTAAAGGATCAGATGGGTTACACTTGCAAAACAGTGCAAACAATGTTAACTTTTTTTCTGTGTGTTTGCTTCAAATTTTAATTATTTGGGAAATAGGCAAATCAACGTGAGGAGGAGTATAAGACTCAAATCAAGATTCTTTCTACTCGGCTAAAGGAGGTAGCATCCTAAAAGCGTTATTAATTAATTAGTTACTTTGTAGTGCTTTAACGCGCTGCTATTTTCAGACCGAACTGACACCCAGTCTACTACTGACTTCCTTTTTCCATACTAAAACCAAAAAAATAGTCTGAAACTTGATTCAAGACGATTATTATTTCATTGGTAAATCTGACAATGCTTTTCATGTAACAAAAAATCAGCACAAAAAATGTCGGATTGTCTGATGATGATACTATATTTATATATATTCTTGTGAATTTTCAAGTAGAAATTACCCATCACCTTTTCCGTCGACATCATTTAGCACTGAACAACACGAGGCTATTGTATGTTCTGAAAAATGCTTTAAAGGCTATATTATCTTTTCTACGACAAAAGAGCTCGTTACCAAATATCCAACTTTGGTGCATCAGTCATGTAGATGTAGATTTAGTAGCTCACTAATTAAATTTAGCGCTTATATTTGTAGTATTGAAAAGCAAAATGATATGCTTTTTCATGCGTTTACAGTAAGCAGTTGGATACAGTAAAGTAAGTACTTTAAGTAGACAGTATCCCCTTTCGCTAATCGCTTTCCCCTACAACACTTTCACCTCACCTACTTTGTCGAATATATGCATACGTTTTACACAACTATATTTACCTACCACTTGCTTCCCTTGATTTTCTGCGTTCAATTTCCATTGCGTGGATGGATAACAACATGTAACTTTAAATTAAAAAAAATGTTTTTTCTGTCTTCCTTCACACGTCACAAAATATTAATATTATGTAGTTAGATAGATCACTTTCTCCGATTCACCAAATCTATCTAAGGATCTTACACAAGTAAGGTATATAAAGTATTGTGTGTGTCTCAAAATTTTTGTCATTGTTTTAATAATTAAGTCACTAAATAATATAAGCTTGGTGTGATCTTGATTTTCGATACATCCACTACTAGAAAGTATACTTGGTTAATTACAGTTTTTATTAATTAATCGCGTTCTTTCACTAATGTGTTTTTTGGTTTGTTTTAACATTGCACGGTGTGTGGTATTTTTTGTTTTTGATTTTTTGTATGTTGGATCACGCAAATTATTAAAAAAGGCTTCACAAATGGAAGAAACTTACTCGATGCAGTTGCGTGCTCTTTCTGATGCCCTGAAAGAAGTAAGTAATCACAATAATGTGCTTTGTGTACTTTCACCTTCCACGTACACTTTTATCGTCACTATTTGTGGGTCATTTTGAAAATTTATATGCTTTTATGGACCATGACTAATTGTTTTCTTGTTTTACTAAAATATAACAGTAATTACTTTTGACGCAAAAGTGTTTCTGATTTTGTTGACGGTTGGACATGATTATTTCTTATCTTTCTTATTGGTTTTTTTTTTTGAATTTTTCGACTTTTGATTTTATTCACAACGAAAACAAGTTTACTTAAACAAATGACAGTTACATCAGTGCTTACATATGACGTTTGCCTTCTGGGATTAACTTTCCCTTGACGCTATACAACAGCATTTAAAATTAACCGCTTACTTACCCATTCCCCTACGTTTTATCTTTTTAAAAATGATGTGCTAACATGATCTCTTGAATGGAACAGGCTGAAGCTCGTGCCGAATTCGCTGAGAGATCCGTGCAGAAACTGCAGAAGGAAGTCGACAGGCTGGAAGGTATGAAAAACGTTTTCCTTGCTTCACTACTCCCAACTCAAATTTCACACAATTTATTTTCGAATTCGCTGAGAGATCCGTGCAGAAACTGCAGAAGGAAGTCGACAGGCTGGAAGGTATGAAAAACGTTTTCCTTGCTTCACTACTCCCAACTCAAATTTCACACAATTTGTTTTTACTATTCCTCTTTTCAAAACCTTCTTACTTATTTATTCTATCGTTAAAAGACATAAAATCATATAATTTTCCAAGATATTGTTATTATTACAATTTAATTATTACTTTTACATACAAAAGTAATTAATTTTTTATCAAGTTTTGTCGTATAACTCATTACATAATCATTATATAATATTTTATTCGTTAAACTTTTATATATTATGTTATGTAATGCAATTTAAGTTTTTAATTTGTAACTTATATATTGATTTTGCTGCATATATTGCATAATCATTATATAATATTTTATTCGTTAAACTTTTATATATTATGTTATGTAATGCAATTTAAGTTTTTAATTTGTAACTTATATATTGATTTTGCTGCATAATCGCGCGTTTTAATATATTTTATATAATCATCCATACATAAAATATAGTCCCGTATAAAAATATACTCAAGTACCCTATCTACGTTTATATAGATGATTTAATTGGCGAAAAGGAGAAAAGCAGATTACTCACGGAGGAAATGGAGGCCACTTTGCAGGATATTCAAAACATGTATTAATTTCATAAATACTTTGAATTTCCAAAAAAAGATTCACACCAAAGCTGTACGTGCAAATAACGTCATAGGTGGCGGGTCTTGCTTTAAAAAAATAATTGCAGTTTGTGCAACGACGAATTCCCATTTAATTGCAATAACCACAAAATTAAATGGGCTTTCACAGTTGCACAAAAAAATCTGTCCTATTTATCACACAGCTTTTAAATATGCGTGTATGAATGAATGGAGACCACAAGAAAGGGCTAAAAAATATTTTTTATCTACTTTCAAATCTTCTCTCTATATATTTATTTCCTGCTGCAAAAAGTACAGTCTTAGAAAATTTACTATGTTATGTTTATGCAAAGTTGGGAACATGCTTCGGTAAACTCTGCGGGATCATTGGTGGCTTGCATTTCCTTTTCTGCTCTAGTTATACGTACCCGTGCAGTAAATCTTCTGTAGTTTTAATAATTCTTCTTCTTCTTTTTATTATTATTTTTTACTATATTTAATATTCGTAATTTAATCAGTATTTTTATCAGCTTTCAATGTATATAACGCAATCGAGCATACTATGGTATATATAATTTACTATAAAATTTAGTTGGTATAGACTCATATTTTTATTTGTATATATTTTTAAAATCACAAACATTTACAAACTTGAAAAATATCATCACACGGTGATCACAATAATAAATTGTACAGATGAGCTGGTGTCTGAGAAGGAGAAATACAAGGCAATTTGCGATGACTTGGACGGAACTTTCAACGAACTCTCTGCGTATTAAATTTGCTGGATTACTTCCCTGCCCCTTGTCTCACCCTCTCACCTCTGACCTGACACAATACACAAATCTCTATATTTTTCTTTTTAAAAAAATCACCAATTTTCCGGAACCCCATTTTTGACTGATGAATATCCCTTTCATA
Source organism: Homidia socia (assembly GCA_036850745.1). Classification (NCBI taxonomy): domain Eukaryota; kingdom Metazoa; phylum Arthropoda; class Collembola; order Entomobryomorpha; family Entomobryidae; genus Homidia; species Homidia socia. The sequence goes on along the minus strand of JAANSP010000363.1, from coordinate 2,891 downwards.
GTATGTCCAAACATGAATTTTTCACAACAAAAATATTATATTTATTTTGCCTACTCCTAATCCACAGCAAATTGTTATTATATTGCTATTATATTTTTTTCTGGATTTCCCGTACATTTTGTCAGAATTAAAAAGGGCGCTGGTGTGATATTATGTATTTTTGCAAAAAAAAGAAAAGCCCTCAGAATTCTGGTCCTGTGAGTTGCTGCTGTTTACATTTTTAGTTTATTATTATTTTTCAAAGTAAAAATATATTATATAACCCAACTTTATTTTTTTAGCTTTAATTTAATTTACTGTATGAAAAATGTGCAGCGAAAGTTTTTCAACAAAATTTAAAAGTGCTCATCGCTTAACGCTGTACCGTATTATCAGGAGAAAGTTCAATCGCGTGCCTATACTACACAGTACAGTATATAATATACTATACCTCCTTATCTACATAATAATAATTTTAGGATAGGAACATACACATATCTCTATTTGGCTATTTTTATTGCTAGTTTGAAAAGAACGCATAGTGCTGTTGTCTTTTCTCTCTCTAACCCTTTTTTGTCTTGTGTACAATAATAATAATGACCATAAAAGTTGTGGAACTCGTAGTTAGCCATTCATGTTACTTGGTATTGCAGACGAATTGGTCAACGAGAAGGAGAAATACAAGTCAATTACGGACGAGCTCGATGCCACCTTCTCCGAGCTCACTGGCTATTAAACATGCCATCCAAACGCTGCTTCCAGTTAAATTCCGTACTATTGTCAAATCATCATATTCGCGTGTCTTGTACTACTACTACTTCTACTTTACAACAAATTATTAGAGAAAATTTTTTGTCCTTCTGCCTCCTAAACAAAATCATTTTATTGAAAGTCAATTGAGTACCGTGTCTCTTTCGTTACTTCCCACGTTGTTCCTGTCTCGTTAATATTGTCCTCGTCAAAATTATTCGCTCATGTTAGTGAGACCATTTTCTATTATTCTTATTTTTTACAATTTATTTCTATCGTTTTGTGTTCCCCTTTTCCTTTATACCAAAAATATATATATATTCCAAATTTTCAAAAAATCTCTTTTCAACATTTTTTGAGTCTTTCCAGAGTTTTATCCTGTTTTAGGTTGGTAAACAATTGCACCCTGTGCTGTGATGATATGAAATATTATTCTTGAAAACTTTTCCCTGATTAGACTGTTTCTTTCAAAAGTTTTTATAGAAAACTTTAAATAGTTGTTTTCCCTTTGCCCTTTTATTCCTTGAACGTATTTACTTTCTCAATCTACCTGTACGTGATTTCCCCCTTTTGATTTTCCCTTTTGATTTCTTTCTGAGTTTAGCCCTTGTATACATACATACCCATCGCACCGAGTCGATGCAGGTTAAATTGCTTTCTCTAATCAAGTATACCTACTCCGCGTTGCCCACTATATATTTTTGAGTCAGTGCCTCGAAACCGAAATAATATATAGCACTGCATATTATTTTATTGGACAACTGCACTTTAATTACTACATGTCATGTTGTGTCTACTATTATCCTCCTACAACTTTTTTATTAGGTGTAGATCAAGGTTGCACTGGATAGTATTCCATAGAGCATATTATACTTTCCCTGGTTTTCTTTACTGGCTGCTGTTGTTGCTGAAATAAAAAAACAGCAAAGAGTTTCTTCCCTACCCTTTGCACTTCTTATAGCACTCTGAACTGCTCTCTCGACAAGAGCAGATGTGTATTTTTTTAAATCTTCTGCAGAACTTCATAAAGAAGAAGGAAGAAGTACGATGCAGAATGCTGCTACCTTATTTGTGCCCCAAAAAAGAAGCGCAACAGATGCTACTACTTTCTGGCTTTTTTACGTAGAATTTTCTGTTCTGTTCTTTAAAATCTGCTTTAATGCTATTTACATTTTGAATATATTCTTACTATTCTTATGTAATACTTTTATAAACTTTTTATATGATGATGAAACATGTCTACTATATATTATTTAAACTTTTTGAGTGTTTGTGTGTGTGTGTGTGTGGGAGTGAATTACAAGCGTTGTGTGTTTGTGTGTGGGTTGCTACTTGTTTTTGCAAATTTTCACGCTTTTTGTTTTACAATACCATAATTTTGTGCTGAGATTTTTTACATAAAAATGTGGCAAGAAAATGAAAACTAATCTGGTCTCCTTTTATTCTTTTACTTTTTTACAGATGAATTGGTCAACGAAAAAGAAAAATATAAAAATATCGCGGACGAAATGGATCAGACATTTGCAGAATTGGCTGGATATTAGATGGAGCTTTCCTTCCCTTCTTTTATCAAGGCAACCTACCCATAATTAAAAAAATTGTTATAGATTATTATTAATATGCAAAAGAGAGATAAAAAATAATAAGCAACCAATACCTACCTACCTATTCAACAAGCAAAAAATTACTACTACTACTTCATACTGTGTATAGAGTAAAAATGTAATAATTATTATGATAATATTGATAAAATCCAAAAAATAGCGAGGCACATAATAATATATTTCTCTGTCTGTCTGCTATATAAACTATATAATATATATATACTGTAATATAATATCAGAGAGTATATATATATAATATTCTATCTATCTAGCTGTGGGAAAACAAACATTTCTATCTCAAGAATTTATTTGTTTTTGTTTGATGACTTTTTTTTCTAAAAACGGAATAAGAACTCTCTTTCTTTGTTCTTCAAATCTGGCGATCAACTTACCACCATGACCATTAGAGAAAATCTCTTTTTTGTTTCTTTCATTCTCTTCTTTTCTTTATTTCCAGTCTGTCATAAAAACCACATATTTTTAATTTACTGTTATGCTCTCACATATACGTTTCTACCTAGAATGTACAATTTACTTTCTGTCTGTTTCTACACACAC
>JAANSP010000362.1:0-23057 GCA_036850745.1 Homidia socia | reverse complement strand
TTGAAAAGTTCATGCATGCGGGTTGCAAAATTGAAAGATACCCATTTCCTTGACAATATATCGTATATCGTGTTCTGCTATTACGATTCTTAAAAAACTGTTAATTTAATTGATAATTTTATTTTTATGTTCTGTAGAATTTATTCAAATTATCAGCCATCACTTTAGTTAACTACGTATGCAATTAGTTAATTACATTACATTATCAATATATATCGATCATTATGGTACTGAATTTTTCCAAACCACATCAATTTGTAAGTTATTGCTTCACAGCTAAGAAACGTGTCCATAAAGCACTCACAGTTCTTGGAATGATTTCGAAATATCTGGATATACCATTGGAAAATTTTTTATTAGTGATAATATATTGCTCAGGTCCCTCAACTTGAATCCAACTTGACCATGCACCAAATTACTTTCCAGTCTAATTCCTAAACACCAACCACATTATAAATTACGATTCAGCAAATTATAATCAATAGCAGCTCTTGACTTGCCTCTCTTGTGCCCAGTTATTTAAACATTTGAATTCCTTGTCTTTCAGGTTTGCAGAGACGCCCAGAGATTCATCTGTCAAGTCCAGTTTTGCTCAAATTCTCGCTACAAGCCAAACAATCAATCAGCCCAACGACTTGTTTCTCGAATCAGCACTTTCAAACTTTCCATTAAATTAGAATTTCTATAACCATTGTCAAATTCGTACTTTTACTGTGATTGTATACCTTTTACCAACTTAATCATTGCACAATTAATTTAGTTTTTACTCTATTCATTTTCTAATCATTTCATTAAACAAATTTCTTTGACTGTACAAAGTGCGAGCCAATACTCTTGAAACTTTCTTTCACATTCTCAATATTACATCATAATTGAAAGGTGCAATCACTTTCTGAACATGTAAAGAATGTTTTCACGAGTAGAATGCTATGCTCTGAACCACAATTACATCTGATGTTATACCTCCTGGGGTGTTCCAATGGATCGTACTAATCCAAGAATATGCAGCTTCTTATTGGTGGGTGCTATTACTTCAGCTCGTTCCTCACCTCTGTATAGAGAAAAAACCGTAATCAAATGGCTATGGCTTCACTCGTTGTTGAGCAAGTTTCCAAAATAAAAGTTGTGCCATACCATCTCCAATGGGTCACTATTGAATTTTGGGTAAACACATTCTGAAGCCCATCTCTCTTCATTTTATCAATCATGTAGTCCATTGCATGCTCCAGACCAACTCCATCGGTCAACCTGCTCGGATGCAGGTCAACAAATGGAGCCAATTCGTCGTAACTTCTTCCCTTTCACTCTCCATTGAGCACTGTTTCCAGAATTAGATTCGCCACTGCTTGATAAATTTGAATTTCCTGGCGAAACTCCAATGACACGTTACAATCTGGATCATTTTGAAACTTTGAGTTGGGATTGGAATGGGCTGAAACTGCTTGATTGCTCAAAAATACTAGAGTAAATAACGGCAATAACCTAACGGATGGTTTGCAATTTAACTTTAACATTTTTATTTAGTATAAATTCAGTTACCTACTCATTTGCGTCTCTATTAATTCGTCATAAATCATATTCGTTAAGGCATGGATGGGAAGGCCAGATTTTCTCAATTATCTATTATTTATGATTACGTATCAAGGAGAACGCTTATCATGTTAGCATTGCATGATCACCCAAACATTCCAAATGCTCAAGTATTTCTATATACAAGTAGGTGGGCCCGGCTGCATAAGAATCTAGTCAGACAGGATCTTCAACTATTCTCATAATGCCCCCTTATAATGCAAAACGCTTCAGTTGTCAAGTTAAATTAGGTACTACCACCAGTTTCGATAAACAATGTGCTTGTTTTTTCGATAATTGTAAAAATCCCTTTTCTGCATCAAAATTTACTGAATAACGACGGAACAAAGAGAACATAAGTTTCCCAACAGTATTCTTTATAAACGGCCACCGAAAAATCCAAAGAACATTTGAATTTTACAAAACAAAACTTTTACTCGTGCATTAAATTTGCATCTCATTTTATTCCTATCATCTGAATGTGCTGCTTAATTATTCGGTTTAATGCATCAATTAAATATTCAATCGCAAAGAGCCCATTACATGACATCCCCCCAGTACAACAAACAAGGTTAGTATACTTCCGTTTAAAACCATGCTCGTTTGCCAAATCTTCTTCTTTACATTTCTCATCTCAATAGCTATTCTCTCCAGCTAATTCTTGGCATAATGCTCACTTCCCGGCTCTCCTATAAGCACCAACCTCATCGCCCACATTTCCAACCACTGGGTTGATATTCCCGTTTCAAAGATTCTGGTAGCTCTCTCCGAGACCTCAGGATCAACATTGTTCATTACCTTCAGTCCTCTTCACACTCCAGAGTACAGCTTTTTCCCTACTCCCACTTCCCCCCAATCAATGCGCGAATAGATTTTCAGATTGGATGCGTAGTTGAAAACACCACCCTCAGGTATAAACAAGGCGACTCCTTTCCTTTCATCACAAGCTATCAACATGTCCATCGCCAACGATTTATGATTTGAACGATGCCAGCCCTTTTTCAGTAGCTTTTGTTCCCCAGAGGTGGACATCATTGGAGGAGAAGTCACGTTGAAAATCCACGCTAAATTGTTAATACCATCTTCAAGCTGGTAAGGACTAAAGTTATTGCTCAACAGTTCTTCCAGTCTTTCATATGGAAGCGGTACCACTGGAAGGGTGAGCCTCGTGATGTTATCCCCTTTGTACAAATTATTCAAAAGGATTGCTGGAAATAGGAGACTTGCGAGTAGAAATAAATACAAAACCTTTCTTTTCATCTGACATCTTCTACGCTGCGATTGTTCCACAAGAATCGAAAATCCTGTGAACAATGCATCCGCCCATTCTGCCAAAGGATTTATAACCACGATGGTAGCAAAATAAAAAAACTACATGCCATGTCCACATGTCAAATACATTGTAGAATGAGCGGAAAGATTAGAGCCCTTTTACACGCGGCTGCCCTCGACCGCTAACAAATCGAAACGGATGCAGTTCTTGTGGCATTATAAAGTCTGTTTGTGGCCCCTCTGTATACACGAGACATGGTAAGGATATTTCATAATGTTTTGCGACAAATGTGTTACAAGGAGAATCATTTAGTCAAAGGTTTACATCCGCTCGTTTTGCAGTGAAAGAGTGGTGGTTTAATAAAATGTTGGACAAGGCCTGATTCAAATGTTAAAGTGCGTATGCAGCATCTACAGGATGTGCTCGTTATGTTCCAAATCTTGAAAATGCGAGACGGTGTCCATTCAGTTGGTTGGATTTTTTTGAGACGTCACCAAGCCATAATTCAGAGCGGAAGTATGCCTATCGTCAAAAGGCCCTGGACGTCTTGATTCGCGAAAGTGTTTGGTCAAGTTGTTTTCTATTCTGCATGGTGGCAAGCAGCTGGGTAGGACTGAAGGAACGACACCAATTGCAAAATCTACAGAGATGCCACCACGACCAAACTGCTGAATGATTAGTTGGATTATTGTGACCAAAAGAGACGTTTGTTGTCCCTTCTAAAACCAAAACATCAGCGTGCAGTTGGAATGGATGATTTATAGTTTCCTCCGTCAAATATGAAAACATGTTGACGCATGGATATCCGTAGGAATCAGGAAATGATGCATTGGACAATGGCTTGATTGTGATCAAAATGGAGTGCGTCTGATGAGGCTTCCTTTGAAAATACCACGCCGTTTTGGGATCGAATGGAGGTTTGTAAATCCCAAAGTTTATGTAACTTTTAGGGATAGCCAACATGTAAGTGGATGTGTCAGAGTGGTAAAATATCCAATTGTAACTATTTTCATTGTTAATAGTTTGAGTTGGTTGAATGGGAATAAATAAAGACAGTTGCAGTACAGTACCAATTTTTTATTCTTGTTTTAAACCTCTCAGTGAGTGACGACATTCATGCCTTGTGAATTTCAACGTTCCCTTATTGTCCATTTCATTGACAATGTACCTTGAAAGTATGACTGGGGTATAATGCGATATCAAAATGTCAATCGCAGAAAAATCTCCAAAAAATAATTTATCCAGTGGACTACACAATCAGAAAATAATGTCACGTCAAAATGAAGTTCATCCTAATTTAAATAAGCTGTACAATAATTCTCTCTCGAGAAAACATGCTTCACATAACAAGAATGAGTATTGATGATTGCAAAGAGAAATTAAACCACATTCTTGTATTACGTTGAAGTGAGTCTACAGATCAATATATTTTTAGCTCAACAGATTACTAGTTTTGATTAAAACGGCAATAATGAATGCGACAATACAATCTAGCAAAGTATATACCGAACAAGTCAAGAAGGTTAACAGAATTTCGTTTCTACCAAATTATCCAATCAACATATTTTAATACTATTACGGATTAATGTATGTACGTAAACTGGTTTCTCCTCACAGGCAGGGATTATAAAGCATTCAGGGTAACAGCAATTTTATACCTTACCACCTCCCCAGATAAATTATATAATTCCATATTGTAAAATATTTAAAGTCACCGTTGAGTTATGCTTTTACTTTATACAACAATAATATTATTACATGCACCACTTCTATAAACGTACCCTACATTTTGTAAAAGCCTTTTTGCAATTTCTCATCAACATAATATTCAGCATGTGTAATGGTTATTAAAAAAGCAACAAAACTTAAAACACCAGTGTCCGTTAATCTTATTTCTTACGGATAACAAAGTAAAATGTGTCAAGGAATTATTTTACATTTTTACCTACCTGTTTGCTACAACATCAATTAAAAAGTCCACATAATCTTTGATTATTTTAACCCACAGTTTCAATTTTGGTATTAAAGTGTGAATCACATCCAAACGTGTGAAAGCCACATTTGATGCATATCAGATGCAACAAGTAATTCCAATTCAGTGGAAAGGGGAAAATCAGAAGATTACGCAAATGTTTTATTGCTACTTAAAACATTTGTGCTGCTTTAATATGTGAGGTTTAATTTAATGTAACTAATTTATTTAGAAGAAATGTTTGTCAAGGTAAATGCACACATTTCAGAGATCATAATTAATTGGTATAGTAATAATCCCATTACTAATGAGCCTAGACATTTTTTTCATTTTCATCCATTGCATGCAGAGGTCCTCTACCAGAGGGACAATTTTTTTTAACTTGGTTCTTTGCGTTGTCTAACAAGTTCTGAGATCAGTTTCGTTCTTCACCTTCACAAGTCCAATCATGCAGTAAAATAATAGGGTATCCGATGTTAAATTTTTAAAAAATACTAAAGAGTTTCGCTTGAAAAACGAAAAGTAGCGGCATTGACCACACTTCCCCCTCCACCCTTTCCATTCCAGATTTAATTCGAAAAAAGAGAGATGGAAAGACGCTCAGCGAACCCGAAATCCAACATTTTATAAATAGTCTCATTTCTCCCCATTCTCAACTCCGTCTTCACGACTCTCAACTTTGGCGTTTCTTATCGCCGTTTACTCAAACGGCATGAGTTTTGCAGAAATGGTGGCGCTAGCAAAGTCAATGACATCTTCTGGGTACGCTTTTACCTGGCCAAATGAATGGCAACGCACTGTCGTGGACAACCACAGTACCGGTTATATTTAATTGAAAAAAAGAGATGGAAAGACGCTCAGCGAACCCGAAATCCAACATTTTATAAATAGTCTCATTTCTCCCCATTCTCAACTCCGTCTTCACGACTCTCAACTTTTGCGTTTCTTATGGCCGTTTATTTAAACGGCATGAGTTCTGCAGAAATGGTGGCGCTAGCAAAGTCAATGACATCTTCTGGGTACGCTTTTACCTGGCCAAATGAATGGCAACGCACTGTCGTGGACAACCACAGTACCGGTGGAGTAGGGGACAAGACCAGCTTAATTTTTGCTCCTGCGTTGGCAGCATGTGGATTACGCATTTCAATATTTCCAATGATTTTTGGGCGGGATCTAGATTTTACCATTGTACTAAATTTAATGTAGCCATTAAAACTTGATCCGTCATGTATGCATAACAAGTTCAGTTTCCTCGTCGAGAGACCTGTTTATAATGAAGGAAACACCTCAACTTTGTACACTTTCCAACTTGACATGGTTCAAGTACGCATTCAAGCAAAAAAACAATAAATCTGTTCTCTCTAAAACTAAATTAAAATATCGCTAGCAATGAACACGTTCGTTAATTCGAAAATGCATCGGCATCCACAGCAATAATCGTACGAATTTCCTGTCTTTAATCTTGTTGTGCCTTTCATAATTTTGCTCCAGCTTTCGGCGGATTGGGTCAAGTAGCGATGAAGTCTTTATATTTTCGCCCAATGATCAATACTTGATTTTAGAAATCAATTAAGGTGTGTCCAAAGTTTTTGAAATTTACAGTATTTGTCACTCCAAATTAGGCCATGTCAAGCATGAACTAACTTACCAACTCTATCCATTTCATCTTGCCGCTTATGACATGTGATAATTCTCTTCAAGATCGGACCACTCTTCATATGTCTGTCTTGTTCTTTGCTCCTCTCCACACCATAAAACAAAAATAACACTTGTCAGAGATAAGCATTTTTTGAAAATGAATATTTAATAAATTACATGTTTTTTAAAAAAATCTTTACATTTTCCTCGTTTTTACTTTGAATCTAAAGTCTGACTTCATAAAGTACTGTGTTTGCCCTTCCCATGCATTTGTAATTTAAGCTATACAATTTAAAAGCATAAGTCATGGCATGTGCACTGGTTTAGAACTCAAAGAACTAGATTTCCAGGAAGACAACATTTAGCAGTTAATGGAAAATGTAATTGTCTGTGAGCAGATGCAATGGTAAAAACGTAACTTTTGAAATTCCAGGAGGCACAACTTTTCAATTTTTTCCGGCCAAAGTTTGCAGTAAATTCTTATATCGTTTTGTGCGAAGGTTGCGGCTGAAAATGACAAAAGAATCTGGGTATGCCGTAACTGTACAGAGCTTCGTTTTAACCGAATGGTTAAAAATGTCATGTTTTGGACAAACGGCTAAAGTAACCACGTATCTACAGTGTTCCGTAAATACAAATAATATTCCCATGCGTTTACATTTAATCTATTCTCTCAAGGAAACGCGCATGTTCATTGCTTTAGCATGTGATAAAAGAAATTCTAGACCTAATAAACACTATATGAGTAGTAAAAGAAGAGCCCGGTTTTCAGTTGATGCTTTCCACCATAATTTAGTAAGGTGTACCGCCTATTAAACGATTGTAAAATGATTATAAAACAAGCACTTTTTTTCCTGAAAATACTTATTAATGAAAAAGTTTTATCTATTGCAGTTCATACTTTGTGATGGACAATCTAGGTTTTTGCCAAAATCATGTATCATGCATCCTCCTTTATGGAAATGTACAAGTTTAAAGTTCATTATCGTAGGGTATACTATTTTTATAGTACCATCAGTTCTCTTGTAATCTAAAACTCTTCAAACAGAGACGCCAGGAACAATTACGGTCTTTTCAGTCATGTCTCACTCAATTTCCTGATTCTTTTTGAGCTGGATTCTATCAGCACTTGCTGAGAATCGGCTTCATTTGTAATAATAGCTCGCTGGGAAAATGTGAAAGTGATGTTTACTTTAACAATATTACCGCCACGCCACAAATAGAATGCACGTCGGCATGCAATGTAGGATAACTTCCATCTTCTTCTAGTTTTATCTACAGACCCGTGAAACATGAGTTTTGTCATACACATTTAAAGCACTCATGATTATCGTAATGTGACTGCAACTTGAAATATTCATTTTTTAAATCACCAAAAGCATCATGAATCTACATGATTTGGATGTTACAAATTTGCATTTTCAAAACCTGATTAAGGTTCGCATGCTTCTCTGGCCCAGTCAATGGAATATTTTAAATTTAAAAGGATAGTTACATAATACTGCAGATACCTGATAACTACTTATGTTGCCGCATTTGTTTACCAAGCATATAATATTGCATACATATTACACGAAATTCCTTGCTAAAAATCACAGGTGACTGGCGAAAAAATGGGAATCGTTAAAAAGTAGAATATAATCTACACAATCCCGTTGAATTTTCTTTACCATAACCTTATTAAAATCTGGTTGATTTGATGATTCACGCAGTTCAGACAAACGTCATTTTATTTAACGATATGCAGTTATAACGTAACTAATATAATTTCAAGTGTCCACAGCTACGTTACTGTTTTTAAAGCTATGGACACTCTCGCCAATAATGTGATGCTTCCTTGCAAGTTCAGTGCCATGATGGATAGTACACCAGTACGAGGTGCGCCTTGGTTTCAATTGCATCGTTCTAGCCTACCTCCATGGCCTCACTGCGGTTCCTTCCTGGGGAGCAGTGAGGACCAGACCACTGGATCTGTCAGAAGTGCACCTGCACTTCCTATTGTGGTGAACTGCAACGAGTGAATTCCAGTTGTGTCGAGTCCGTGCCCCCGAATAGCATGCAGCGCATTGTCAATCTATAAGTAATTACCAATAATTAGCAAAGTAGGCAACTGTAGCAGCTCAAATTTTTTCAAGTATTGCATTTATTAAGTGAAACTATTTATATTAGTACATTTATCGCAACATCTTTGCCATCGCAATTATCAAAAATCCTGCAACTGTATCCAAAATGCATTACGCTAAAAAGTGACTAGGCTCCAATTGTGCACATAAACAAGTGTTTTAATCCACTCTATTCATTACCACTACTTGAACACCATTAGAGATTTCAGACGTCTCTCCTATCCTTACCGTTTCAGCGTCTGCTTTTTCAAAAGAACGTTCCATAGAAAGTCCCAATAGAATAACACCATCATTGTTTTTTTGACTTTGTAGAGCTGGTGAAAGTGCTGGTTGAATTGGGCAGACGCGTTGAGTTCACTTCCCCCTCTGATATGGAGTTAGAAATTTCGTTCAAAATTTTTCGCTGTTTGCACTCTCTGTATTGAGTCCCCTTGTATTGAGAATGTATCTCTTGTCATTTGCAGTCCTCCTACAGTTAGTAACTAGGAAAACCGTTGACCTAGCTGCGCTTCTGAAATCCACAAATTTTCTGAAAATAAGAGAAAAAATATCAACATTAAAAATTCTGCTTCTCTTCTTTTGAGCAGTTACAAATACAATGTACAAGTGAACAATAACAATGGCCCCAGAAAATGCGTTTACAAAAAAACTGACTACAATGAAGCAATTTCAGCCTACCTTTTACTTACACATTCATTTTGTTTTAATTACGATACAGCTATTTTGTATTTAAAATTGACGTAAATTCCATTGATGCATTTACAATTGACGCGTACACAAAATTTCAATATAATCTTGGCGTGCGCTGTTAGCGCAGTGTAATAAACGTTTTTTGGCACAGCCTTACTTTATCAACACTTTTAATTGCATGCTACTTATGCTACTTTCCAGTGTCTACTTGCATTTGTAATTACATTATAATTTTGTATACTTTACATCCGACTCTAAAATTCTCCTCCTGAGCCGTGAAACACAGCTCCCTGTTTGGTTAAATTTCAAGCATTGTGATATAAATTCTAATGCTTACAGTTGAAAATTTAAGTCTGTTTGGTTAACTGCCAAGCCTCTTGGTTTGAAGCAAGACAAATTAGCGAGCACTGCACACATTTTCAAAACTAGCTGGAGTAAAATGACTTTATTTTTACAATACTCATTTCTTTAAATGATGATAACTAATACAGCATCTAATAATACTTGTCATTAAATGTTAATGTAATCAAATTTGTTGTCTTTTATACTACCTTTTCTTCATAATATTACTCAGACTGCATATGCGTAGATTTCTACAGCCAATTTTGTGATTTCGAGCTACCCGTACATTCAACATACAGCTCCACTGGTTAGTACACTGGTTGACAATGATAAAACATCCTCAGTAAACACTTTTACTACGAAAGCGTGGCGCCTTTTTGCATGGGATTAATAACCATTTCGTATGCAAACAACAACAGTAAAATGTCAAATGCATCCGCTGTACGACGGGCTTTGATTAATAGCAAAGAAATAGTTCAAATTTTAAGTTGGTAATTAAAGTCATTACCCTCTACTCAATTGACTAGATCTTTGCTGTGTTAGATGACTGTTGAATTAGGCTTTTGCTGAATTAGGTATCTGCTGCGTAAAGTAGGTGCTTGCTGGCAAACCGTGTATCAAAGTAGTCACTTGCTGGTGAAGCCTTGTGTTAAAGTAGTAACTTGCTGGTGCAGCCGTGTGCTAACCAAGTCGCTTGCTGTAGTGGGTGTAAAGTTTTGCATTCACATAAGCAAATATATATATAAGAAATATAAATATATATAAGCAATTCTAGCAACTGTCGAAACGCCCTATTAACCTAATGGATTGACCTAGGATTGACCTACAATAGTATCACCCACTCCTCACTCATCTGTTATGATGTTTATAACATATTTTAGTGTTTATATAGTATAGATTTCATTATGAATTTAAAACTTCTTGCATGCACAGACACTGCAACTTTCTCTTGACTAAATTACTAAATATAAAAACACATGATTGCTAACATTCACGTAAATGTTGAACTTGTATTCACATAAATATTCAAACGTGCATTCACGCTTTCAGTCAACGTTTTAGTTTATAAATCATGGAAACGTGTTTTGGATTTTCGACACAACATCATCCGGATGGCTGCATTTACACTACTACGATAGTCACAACTATTTTCTGTACATTTCTGAGTTATCAAATGTTGATTTTGTTTTGTAGACTTCCCGGATTACATAACAAAAGCTTTATCTGTACATAAAAGTTTTGAAAGGTTAATTGTTTTAGAAAAATAATAATTAATAAAATTCACATTGCCATGTCCATGTCAAGACCACGAAACCAACCACGCGATGACAACGTTAGAGCAGTGCTACCCTCTCAAGATTCCGATCGTGGAAGTTTGTTGAACATTTTTCCTCTTGAGGTGAGCTGTTACCATTTGCATGTTGCTCTTTTTTGATAATTGATTTTAAATTGAATTAACATTAATGATAAATTATTAACGTGACCGTTTGACTTGTTTTAGGTTTGGACCATGATAGTATCTGAAATGACACACGAGACCCTGGAAAACGTGAGCAATAGCAGCTCCTATTCTCGGGAATTGCTGCTTCATAAGCGAGTGGATTTTCTTTACCAAGACGTCTGGAAAGTTCTAAAAAGCAAATACGAGGACAAATTATTCTCAAAAAAGGACTTCTTTCCACTCCTTCGCCTACGACAGGTTTGTTGCTCCTGGAATAAAGGTTTAGAGTTATTCTACCAGAACCTTGACGACGGCACTTTCCTGAAACAGTGCATCTGGGATCGAGTGGGCAATACTAATGTTGAGAAAGAAAGACTACATGTCGTCGCTTGTTTGCAACTCGTCCTATCTCGTCACTTCGCGGAATCTGTTTTTTTCAAGGAGTTTGAAAATGTCCATTCCACGCCGTAGAGAAGAAAGCCTTTTCAACATTTGCCACTCAGTTCTGGAGAGATATGGACAATACTTGTGGTACTTTGTGATAACGATAAACTATGGAGGGTGGTTTGAGGACTACACCAAGCTATATGAAAACATGACCATCCTGCTGCAGCTGATGCCAAATCTAAAGGTGATTGGCATTGCTAATTACAGCTATCTCGCCGTGCATCATTATGCAGACCAACTGACTCGGATGGAGGCCGCAGTAAACGCATGCCACTTTCCGAATTTTCCAAATCTAACACAACTCCGTTTGTACAGTGTGCCCAACGTGGTAGTACACACCATCTTGCAACAGAATCCACATTTACAGAACATCAAAATTCGCTATTCAGACGAATATGGGAGCCTGAACATGGCAATCCTACTCCGGTTGACTAAATTGAGCAAACTGTCAATTCAGTTTCGTACCGACGATGAATTTTTAAAGTTCGTCAACTCAAACATCACTTGGCCGCTCGCTCAGCTTCACCTGGATTTTGTGTCAGCCTTTTGCACATACCGGTGGCAAAATGTGTTTGACGTAATACACGAAAAGTTTGCAGAGACCCTAACACACTTGACAATTTTTACGTGGTACACAAAATCAATGTGTGATGTGAGAGTGGAAAAGCTGGATCTACCCAAGTTGACTCATTTGGATTTGACGATGAACGTGCTCAGTGATTATGACTTTCTTTTGCCTGTGCGAAATTCTCTCGTGGCCTAGAAACTATGTTTTCGCCTTCCCCGAAAGGGAAGGAAGGAGGCACGGCGATTGGCGGCTCAGGTTGAATCGAACAGTTTGATAAAACTTTGGACATCTGTACCTGAATGTTCCTCAAACATTTGGAGGGAAATGCCGAACCTACAAATTTTGGACTTTGAGTTTTCGTTTGGATTTGTTACCGGGTATATATAGACAAGGAAGCAGGCCATGATTTGCATTAGACGTCTTGTACATGACAACAAACCGAACAGCATAATAATTTAGAAATGTATTGTGTAATTGCCTTTATTAAGTATGACGCGACCTTTAAAGTTTAATAACGTTTTAATCTTAGCGAAGACGACGTTTAATGGTTAAAGAAGACGTTCAAATCTTGAAGAAAACTTTTAAAACTTTAAACGAGTTGTGACGATAAACTGTTTTTAAAGTCGCTTTTCTCGCTAACTGCTAAAAACTTTCAAAATCTGTCATCGTATAGCTGTTGCGAACAAAAAACAGCCCCAATTCATGTGCCATGTGTATATAAATATTAGTAAGTATTATTTACACATTATGTGTAAATAAGTAGTAGTGCCGCCACAACTTCGTTTCAGCGTACTTAATCAGCTTCATAAGACTCATCAGGGGATGGTGAGGATGAAGAGCATTGCAAGGCAATATGTCTGGTGGCCTGGCATAGACGAAGATATTGAGAAGATGGGGAAAGCATGTGCATCCTGTGCAGTCAGCAAGGAGAACCCAGCAACAGCACCACTTCATCCCTGGTCGTATCCTGAGAAGGCGTGGCAGAGATTGCATATGGATCTTGCAGGACCTTTCAAGAATAACATGTGGCTAATAGTTGTCGATGCTTATAGTAAATGGCCAGAGGTATTTCGGATGGGGAAAGACACGACGTCTCAGAGAGTGATTAGTTGTGTTCGGGAAGCATTTGCTAGATATGGCTTGCCTGAAACAATAGTTACAGACAATGGACCCCAGTTTGTATCAAAGGAGTTCGAGAAATTTTGCAGTGATAATCATGTCAGACACACTACAAGCAGCGCCTATCATCCAAGGAGCAATGGAGAAGCAAAGCGTTTTGTCAGAGTTTTCAAAAGTTCCATGGAGCGAATTGCAGATAAGGAGGAAGTCAGCTTGTCTTTGTGTCAGTTTCTCATCTCGTACAGGTCCACTCCCCATGCCACAAAAAATGTAGCCCCAGCGGAGTTACTGATGAAGAGAAACATCAGAACATTATTTGATTTGATCAGACCAGATGTCAACTCTCGTGTGCGGTACAGTCAAGAAAAGGCGAAGGAAGAGTTTGATGGAAGCTCTCCAGTTCGCGTATTCAGTCCAGGACAAGAGGTTTGGGTGCAGACATTCTCAAAAGGACAGACAAAATGGTCATTGTGAACGGTTAAGAAGGCAGTGGGACCAGTATCTTATCAAGTAGAAGTAGACAGTCGAACGATGAAGAGGCATGTGGACCACATGCTGAGCAGTGAAACGCATTCAGCAAGACGAGATGGCTCTGCTGAAAGTTCACCAGCAGCAACACCGGAAAGTTTTCCTGTGAGAACCCCAACACCGTCACCGTGTAGTAATATCATAGTACCATCACCAGCCGTTGTGGAAAATAGTCTAACGCCTACACCACAGAGATCCTATGCACAGGTAGAAGTGCAGACACCAGTATCGAATCGTGGAGCTTAAGGAGGTCGTCGGTACAGCATGAGGACAGACCGGAAACGGCCCGATTTTTTGAAGTACTGAAGGTCAAATAAAGGACAGGGGGATGTAGTATAGCAACATTGATACATGAAGTAGTCATGTATACATCGAGTTTCCTAGCATACCCAAAGGTGATGCAGGAATAATGAACAAGGACTCAGCGTGCAAGACACACCAAGAGATAGATAGATCTGCATGGGTAACCAAGAGTAAAGAGATTGAGTGCTGAGTCTTACACATCTATATATTATTGTAGTAAATATAAACTGATAAATAAATAAAGACTGTTAATTGAAATTAACTATAGCCTTCGGTCACTGTCATTTAGCATAGAAGTACAACAAACATAACAGGTTCATTTATGGGAACACGACTGAGTACTTGCTGGATATGGATACATATCCGGACGAAAGGGTGATTTCAGCGCATGTGCAGTATATTTTGAAGTACATTTACAAGTACATGAAAATGCATATTATTATTATGAGTTTCATGCTATATTGAGTGTTTGTTTGTTCATAAAAGTATGACTACGTGAGGAAAACTATTGCATTTGCATCTATACAACCAGCTACGGAGACACGATTCACAGAAGAGGTCAACCAACAATTATTAGCCCTGCACAATGAGACAAACGACTTGGAGCCATCCTACGCATTCGCTAGGGATTTTGGTTACAGTTATCTCTTGAACTCGAGTTTGGGAGGAGCGATTGGGGCAATCCAAACATTTGACAACGACCTAGATGCTCCCAATTCGTTAAGTTTGGAGACGTTTACGCGATCCGTTGGCGGTGAGCTTATACAGGTAAAGTTTTTATCATTGTTGCATATTGTGATTAACAACGCGTCGCGGCATCATTCCTCTGCACCTGGATACATTGATGATTTTTATTTTCAGGGCGGGACGCATACTGCTTGGGAATTATCTACGTACCGCAAGCCCGGCCTACTGTCACCAAATTTCGCATCTTTGCACACTATTTTGGACGTGACCAAATATGGGCAAAATGTGATTGATAGGCTGCAGAAAGTTAAATACTTCGACGTTATGCGTTTCGGGATTAGAAGAGTTCATTACGTACTCTCTTCTATAGTCGGTAGTACTAGTATTGCTTCATATGTATACTCCCTGACTTCAACTGAGTTGGATCACATGTGCAGTTCTGAAACGCTAAATTGGGCAGTTGGAGGTGTTACATTTCTTAACAATTCGTATTTAGATCAGAATTTTTTGCAGCGTGAACTTTTAAATGCCGATTGTGACGGCATGAGTACTCATGTTCGCTTTTACGCTGCGTGGGCAGTGTGCACTAATTTTTTTCAGTTAAACCAGGTCTGCGAGATAGTGTTTGCCCATCTTTCAACTCATTTTAAAACGATCCAGTTCTATCCTGGCAATGACTGCAACGGCTCACATTACAATGTTACCAACTTTCGACAGAATAACACTGAAGAGATTTTGCACGCTAACGATTGCTTTAAAACATATCATATGTTTTGAGATTAGATGTTTACGCATATGTATTTTACCGTATATTCATAGATTTACATTCGCTATATGCTTAATCAAAATATGATTATTGCGTTGTGCCATACATGTAATGTATACATGTAAAAAAACGCTCTTATAATATCTTTGCTCATATGGTTATCATCTAACGATCAATTGAGATAAAAATCTTTACGGAGAGCTTCAATTATTCCATATAAATGCAGAATATAGAAATGTGTTATGAAATTTTTTTCCTACAAGAATGTCAGAACGGAACGCGCTGGAGCTTCAAGGTTTTCATCTAGCTTTCCCTTCCTGTCTGCTCCACTTTCCATAGTTTTGGTTTCCGCCAGTGTTGCGGCTTTTTCTGAATCCTCAGCCGTAATAGAGCTTTGATTTGTTCCAACTAGAGAAGTATCTTGTTTCCCAGTCACAACTTCTCCATTGTTTTGAATCTCCACTTCTGTTGGTGCACCAGGTGCTGCTTCGTTGGTAATATTCAAAGTACGTGGTCGCAATGGCTTCATCATTACTACTTCATTGTTAATCCTCTTGTTTAAGAATGAATTATCCACCAGCTTGTCTATCCCGTTCACATATCCTTTCCCTGCTGCGCGTGAAACAGGGGCGACTAAGGGTTCTTGAAAATGTCAAGCTAGTTACATGATTCATGAATCATTCATCATGATTCACGGATAACATGGGTCACGAAATTCAAATTTTTGTTTAGTCATAGCAAAGCGTTACGAGTGTGCCATAGAATGTGGAAGAGTACAGGTTTAAACATTAAGATACCTAATCAAAATTACAATCGGTATGTGCATCTGCATACACATTATTAACTTATAATTAATGGCAATACCTGTAAATAAATTTAGTTGTAAA
Source organism: Homidia socia (assembly GCA_036850745.1). Lineage (NCBI taxonomy): Eukaryota > Metazoa > Arthropoda > Collembola > Entomobryomorpha > Entomobryidae > Homidia > Homidia socia. Next base: position 6,704 of record JAANSP010000362.1, on the reverse strand, counting down.
CGCGTACATTAAAACTTGACAGTTGATGAGTAACGTTTAAAAAAACCAGATAAGATAAATAGCTTCAAGTTATAATCTTGCGTGAGTACAGTTTTTCCATTCTTACAACTATCTTTAAGCCAATATTAAAACAGTTTAACAATTCTAGATATTTCTAAATACTATTGATGAAATAAAAGTTAAGGTTGTACTATATAATTATGAGTACCTATATAAATAATTATACGCAAGTTTGTAATTATAAATTGTCAATAATTTTGCACATTGTGTTTAATTAAGATCGCTAAATCCGACCAATTGTTTTGGTCTAAAACTAGTAAATTTAAAAGTAACTACTAACGTAAATTTTACATTGTTTTTAATTCTTTCGTGTATCTCAGTCACATTTTTACAAAAATAGCCATCTAGGAGTTTGACCTGAAGAAAGTACTGAAGCGACTCTGATGTTTCCATTCTACTTCTAGATGGCGTAGATTTGGGTAAAGGGGAGAACCGTACTAATCATTTTGTTAAGAATATGCATTCCTTCTTTGTTGTGGAGGTCGTAAAATGTTTTAATCTTTGTTTGGGTTAACGAGGCCTGTTATCATGAATAAACTTTTTTTTGTAAATTTAAAGGTTTATGATACTGTAAATATTATCTCTCGTGGAGCCTATTGTAATCTCGAACAACCCGTAAATTCAAAGTACAGCAGCATTGGTTATTAAACTTAAAGTGTTCCACTAGTAAACTGCATATCTGTTGTCATGATAAAATATCTCCAGTGAACAAGTGTACTGCGAAAGCGTGTCGCTTTTTTGCATGGGATTAATAGCGATTTCATTTATAAGCAACAAACGTAAAATGCCAAAAGCAGCCACTGTATGAACGGCTTTGATTTTTTAGATACTGTTGCAAATTTTTAATTTGTAATAAAAGGTCAGTACTCTATATTCATAAGATTAGCTCTTTGCTGTGGTAGAGGGCTGCTGAATTAGGTTTTTGCTGAAATGGAAAGCTGCTGCTTATGTGTCTGATGTTAGATGTTTGCTGTAAGATGTTTGTTGAATTAGACGTCTGATGAATAAGATGCTTATTGTATTCGTTGTGTGTTAGAAAAGTTGCTTGCTGTAGTAACTGTGAAGCGTTGCACTCATCTATAGATATGCTGTATGTAGTAGATCTAGCATTGGGAGGCAGAGGTTGTGGATTATGCGTGAGCAATTTTTGTGTTATAATATCCTGTGCAACGATTTTCAAGTGAACCCTAAAATGACTTCAATGAGCTGAAGGACATTGTAGCATTACCCCAATTTCCGTGAAATTGTCCGAATGAAATCTCCAAAAAGCTTCTAGTGAACTCAAATGAAGTGCGCATGTAAACGTTACAAGAGAACTTGCAGTACTGATACTATATGTGATCTTTGAAAGATTTATATTATTAAACCAAACACAGGTAGGATATGAGGTTTATACCCCTTTATCTTGTTGTTGTCTTTTTTTGATTTCTTTCGTTCCTGGTTTATATGCACATAGAAAGATACATACGTAAAAGGTAAAAAAGTGTGTGCTGACGTTGGTTGGATATGATGTCGTTTTCCTCCAATGTAGCTCGTCAAAGATGTATATGCTAAGGAAGAAAATTAGAAATCAGATCCAGATTCTGTTTTGCTTTGACAGACCACAACACTGCAATAAAAACTCTGTTTCTTTGATTTTATTTTACAAAAATAACATTGATTCTATATCATATACTGGAAACCATATTATTTGGAAATGGGCGACAATATAAGTATTTTTGATACAATCGTTATTAGTGACTCTATTTGTTAGTTAAATATTACTCACAGTGCGTTATTTGTTTTTTGTGATTGCAGTAATCACATCGGCGAGTTCAGAAGTTAAGGTTGACGCCGACAAAACCAAACAAAATCTCCAACCAAATTGTGGTCCATCTCAAAAATTGCCATCTACTGGAAACGCTGATGGGCCACCCCCTCGTGCTTCTGTGTTTGAACTAACTGGTTTTAATGGCGACATTGAATCCGGGGTCGAGAGTTTTCAACCTGCCACTTCGCCACTACACAGTTCAAGTGGGGCACCTGGTTATGTGGAGGCAGGAAGTTTCGTACAAATTCAAATCCCCATGGATGCAGTTCGACGATTGGGCATGAATGGACGAAATTCTAATGACGCTGACGAAGACTCTATAGTTTGGTGTCTGCTTGAAAAATATCCTATCGTCGCCGGTTGTGTCTTTTCTGTGGTTACAGTTGTTGTTGTGTATTTTATCTTGGTGGTACTCATGTATTTCTTTCTGTTGTAATTTTATTACGGCCATTGACATTTGTTTTTTGTTTGTTAAATAAACTGGAGTTCATAAAAGTTTTGCACATGTTATTATGACTGGGAGGTTACACTCGGTAAATCAATGATATGCTTAGATGTTAAGTGAATTTTTTTCAATTTTAATAAAGCAGAAATTCAATTTCCATTACACTTCATTGCCCTTCCATCGCAAATAATGTTTTTCCTGAGTACGCATATTCTCAGCTTCCGCAGACATGACATGGTTAAATTGTGCTATTTATGCAAGCAATAACTCACATAGGAAATTCATATACTTGCACTTTTTAGTTGAATTTCTTTAATGTCTCAGCTTGATATTGGCTGACCTGCATATTTTATATTTTTGCTTGGTCATATAAAGATTTGCTCAGTTGCTGGTTATTTAGTAGAGCTTACAAGTTATATGCACTGAAATCTACCTACATTAAACATGTTGATGGGGTTAGCATACTGAAAGACGAGAGTATTTATCATATGCTTAGCTCTTACGCGTTCACATGTAGAAATTGCCTATATCAAGCTCAGTATACTGATATGACCAGAATTTCATCACATGTATTTACATTGACATTGAGCGTAAGGAAAGCTTGTGTTTCTTTTACAAAGAACGTTTCTTTGCGTAGTAATAGGAATGCCATGTAGTGAACTAACATGCTCATATACAAAGTATTGATAGCTTCTTTGTTGCTTCACTTGTGCATGTGTGATTCTTGCGCAAGCTACTAGCGTATTACGAACTCGGACTCAAAAAATTAGCAGAATTTAGCCCATTTTAAAAAGCTTTCATATAAATTTCTCGGATTGATAAACACACAAACAAAGGAAACAAATGGGCACTTATTAAAGATTTTTGTGACACAGTATTATTATATACGTTAAAATAATACGTTAATCGTTACGAGTAAAATACGTTATTCAATTCATAGTTTTTAAAGTGTGTCACTTGCATTCCAAAAGTCAAAAATTAAGTTCAATTACATCATCGTCCTCGCAATACGTTTAAAAATGTCAAGTAAATAATTACATCCTAGTTTTGGACGTTGCTTATCATAGCATGCTTTGGTCATGGAAGCTAAATTAATTTATTCGTTTTTATCCCTGTTCTTATCTTACTAGTTACAAAACCAAGTTTGAGTGGTATTCAGATCTGGACTGCCATCCTGATCTTTTTACTGATTCTAGTTGGGTTCGTTTCGTTTGGAAAGACAAAGGATGGGAGGATGTCTCGCTGTGGCAAAAGGAGGACAATGAAATTCAGGACCGTCAAATGGTATAACAGTAAAAAGGTTACAAATAAATGTTTTACCCGGATGAAGTAAAATTTGCAGACGGTGATTTCCAAAGTTATATACAAATCGTTATTTTAAATTTTCAACACATTTGCCTATATTTCCAGCAGTATGCTATAATTTTCTACCAATGAAACTTCAATAAATATTGTTTCAAGACAAACAGCCTTCACAGTGCATATTGGTTTGAATAAATGAGTTAAATGCAGCAGCATGTCACGCGGGGCAAAGCTTGTGCATGCAGTATACATATATTAGGATACTTTCACTATGCAATATTTAAATATAATTTTATGTCTGCTGAATTAATTGCAGCATGCTCATCGTCAAGTGATTAAGCGAAGAAAAAAACGATATGGTAGTCATGCTATGCTATGTTAAAACAGAGCAAGAAACATGCCATTATTACATTTTTGAAACCATTTTGTGATTTATTGATAATGCACTACGCTCTTCACGACTCGCACTATCGTACATGTACATTTTTTACGTGCCTTACGCCATTCTAAAATCCATGCTAAAATATGTCACTAAAAATAGAAAAACTTTCCATGTTTGATGAGAATCGCCAAAAGTCATTTTCCTCTGATGTATTAACGTACCCTACAAATTTTATAAGTTGATTTAGTTTCATAACGTCTATCCTGGAAATAAAAAGTGGGTCGTCATCGCTGTAGCTTTGAGAAATTTCCATAAACACGAGAGACTCGCGTACTTGATAAACAAAATCTGTTGAGATTAGGCAATCTATTAACACCTTCAATCTTTGTAAATTTTTAGTTTGGCATTAATGTCATCCAGTTACAAAGCGCATTATAGTAGTCAACTGGAGATGATTTCGTATCCTCCATCCTTATTTCACAATACCAAATATGTTGTCCATGTTGTTGAAGAAGCGTTGATATTTTTCCAAATGTTACATCGGCGTAATTTGAAGCCGCCTGTCCTGAGAGAGCTGAACAAGATAACTGTACCGGATGATCTAAAAAGGACACAGTTCGCCCCACAAACAGATTCCTTCCGGGCAGGTAATGAGAATGGTATTGTATGTCGCAAAATTCCACGAGATAATCGTGGAATAATAATCGTATAACAGGCCTATAAACCTATAGGGCTGTTGCGTCCACAATCCTTTTCTGCAGTAATATATATCCTGAGAAGCAACTCTATCGTGACTCATCCTATAGTTTAACGGGTGGTTTTCATAAAACTCGTCGATTGCCTTCTGCCAAAATGAGCACACCAATCGCATGCGTGGTATAAGGGTATTTTCCTGGCGGATGTAGGGTTCCAACTCATAATTCCCTTCGGAGAATCTCTATTTACAGTACCTTGCAGTCTCAGAGTTTCTTCCAGTTAGATATTCGTCCAGAGTCTCCAGCATCGAACTCATAACCGAAATTACTTTTGGGAACAGAAATTCTACTCTTCTAGGGTTGAGAAGGTGTCCAAAAAATGGGGATGAGTTCAAAACATTTTCCAGCTCTTGTGCATCATTTATGATGTCAATTACCAGCGTCCATACCTAAAATACATAATGAAATGTTGCTCGTGTGACAAATACGCTTCCACAAAGCTACCAACGATTTTCAACCTATAAAATGCTTTAAAAAATACGCAACAAAAATCTCACTTCGGTTGGCAGGATTTGAAGAAGTTTTTGGCAATCACTTTCACCCATTTTAAATATAAATTTCAGTTATTTTGTCAAAAAATTAGTATCTTTTGTAAGTAGAATTTCTCCAGAAAATGAACCAAATAGAAAGATCACAATTTCAAAAGTGGCTTAAAAATATATAGAAATGGGGTTGTATAAAAATCTGAGGACAAAAAGGAAATAACATGCAACTGACATAAACCTGTTCTCTTACATTTCCATTGCCGTCCCAGGTCCAGACTGTGAGACTGTAACTTAATGAGAATTAGAATTTTGATTTATTTCAGAATTTACAAGCGATTTCCAATTAATTATAGCTATTCGTTACATGTTTTTGTATTTTTCTGCCACAAACTAGCACTTATAAACAGTTTTACACCGTAAAGTACTGTTATAGAAATAATTACTATGTGGACATAAATAATAATAATAATGAAGAGAAGTTCAAATTTAAAATGCTTAAAAAGTGAAGTGAGATTTATATATAGTAGGTTTATACATACTTCTGTCTGATTTGCATCACGTATGCAATGCTAGACATTAAAACATTGTTATGTCATGCCGCTCATACACAAAGGAAAATGTAATTCTAACAATATAATATACTCTCCACTTAAAAACTTACAAATATCATAAAAAAGTATTATTATAACAATTATTATTATCATTATTATTAGCATTACTACTACTACTGCCTCAGCATTTACCGTAAACCTTAATTGTACGCAACCATTTTTTTACAGTATATTGCAACGTTTCCGTAATATAGCATTCTCTGCTTCTCTCCTAACGAAATTCGTGGTTTTTGAAAAAACTTCACCCTCTGTAATGCTAATTTTTTCCAACTTATTGAATATAGACCAAATATTTGAAACAGTCATTCTTTTTTCGTAGCCAATAAACTTTATGCATGGTATAAAGTAAGTCTTGACGTATTTCTTTGACACTTGGTCGTAACTTGCCGGTGAACGATAATTCTGTGTAATTTCTAGGTATTTCAGTGAATTTTGCATTGGCATTATGAAATCAATGGTAAATGGTCGATCTAATATGACCTTGAATCTCTCCACTAAAGGAAAAGCCAATCTACAGGTGCAAAACATTCGCTGAGCGTAAAAGAACATTTCATCACATGCCGGTGGGGACAAATACAAGTCCAGCATTAGATCTGTTTTATTACCATCAAGTCCTCCCCATTTTTCATTTAGTGTATTTAAAAGTGCATTCCAGTGTTACGTTTTAAACTTGAGAGACAAAACTAATTCAAAATATAATCAAATCCATACTCTCAGTTTCGAAAAAGATCTTCATTTTTTATCCCTACTATCAGTACATGTTACAAGAAGTCGAAAAGGTTATCCGTGATTCAAATATTCATTATATGGGGACATGCAATATAAATGTAGGGATAAGGAGCATTTTTATTATA
>JAANSP010000361.1:0-23071 GCA_036850745.1 Homidia socia | reverse complement strand
TAAATAAAAAAAAACTATTTAAATACATTTATTGCAAACCGATGGAAATAAATTTGTATTTAAATACTTTTTTAAATTTCATTCTTAAATACTTTTGGAAATAAATTTTTTTATCAGAGAGGTTGGAAATACTAAATACAAAATACTTTTTTCATAAAAATTTGTATTTAAATGCTGAATTATTTAAATAAAAAATTTATTCAGAAACCCTGCTTGTTTGGTTCTTCCTTTTTATGAGCACATATTCCATTCAATTACCTGCCATCCCTGTTGTTGCCACTTACCTGCCTGTTGCTCAAGGTCTCGGTCTTGACCTCACCCATACCTTAACTTGTCATGATCTTCGGATCTTCCTAGCTCTCATTGGCTGTCTTTCTATTTTCCGAATTCTGTTTTTCTGTCTCCTTTTGTTTTGTTTTTACAAAACCCGTTGGTCCAACGCATACGCTTCTTCTAGAAGGAGGACGAGGTTTAAGAAACTTAAAATTCGAGCCAGTATCTCCTGTGTTGATTCACCTTCTCGACCTCCCAGTCCTGGTTATGGTGAACGTGAACCTACCCCTCCTTGGCCTGCTCTCCGTAGTCCCTTGTTTTGGCCTCCTGCTGAATATTTACCTACGCGTCCCCGTGGACGAGGTCGTGGTCGATTGTCTGTTCGCCCATATTCTGGTCCTTCTCATTCCATTTATCCTACCGTTCCTACAGAAAATGATCCCTTGCTTCTTCAGCTTGCTGAAACTCCTAATCCTTCTTACCGTCCTCCCAAATCCGAGAAAACATCCACGACAGCTCATGTTCCTGAACCTTCTCAAGAGTCCATGATGTAATAGATTACTCTAAACAAGTCAAGTCTCTTGCTTGGTTGTTTAATCTGTTGCTAGGTTCCTCTTTGGATTTCTCTCTTTTCTCTCTTATCAATTCTAGAGTCAATGAAACAATCGATTATTTCACGAAAGTCATGTTCCTTGCCTCTGTACTCGGATGCGAGACTCCTTGTATGGATTTCTCTTTCTTAATCGTCATTTTTATTTCCTTTTCTACGATTTTTGGTTTGTTTTATGACAGTCCAACGATTATGAAAATTGCATTTGCTTTCTAATCAATGCCATGTAGTTTAATTACACCTTAGTCAATTAATATGTTCTTACTTATTCAGTTGCCCTTCTGGCCTATGAATTAATGTGTGCTCTTTTATATTTGATGTTATAGTTATTTTGGCATATGTTATAATGTAAAGTTGGCACATGCAATGAATTGTATATACTGTAATTAAACCTCAATTCAATAGCATTTCAGAAAAAACAAATCCAAACAAAATAGTTTCCGACTCTCCTCAATCAACATCAAAATTAAAAACCTCGAATTATTCAAAATTTAGAATCAAGTCAAAATTTATTTCCAATAGTAAATAATGTGTCGCAGAGCATGTTACTCTAATTTAACTTTTCCCTAAACACATTACACTTTAGTACAAGATGATGACTCCATCAGCGCTAAACGTTTACATCATTAGTATCCGTCTTGTTGGCGATCTTTTTTCCCATTGAGCTATCTTCCACAGCACGTAGCTCCGACCTACCTCGCGCCCCCTCTGCAATATTGGAACTGGCTCCGGACTAGGATGTTCCTCCGTCGGCCTGTGCTTCAACCACCATCCAGCTGGATCTGCAAGAAAAATTGAACAACAAAAGAAAAATGAAAACTTTGTCAAGACTGCATGTTTGATTAGACCTTAATATCACTACCAACATCATATATCATGCATAAACCCACAACATCATTATACTACAGCAGCAGCAACAACAACAGTATCATTCAACAGTCTAAATGTATCATTTAGACTAACTTACCAACCCAACCGATGTCTTGTGCTTGCCATTGTCACAACTCCACCGTGTTATGGCAACCGCTTACTCGAAAAAGAAATGCGTACACCAGCCAACCCGTCATGTTTCGTCCTATATAACTGGACTCCCAACATTCGGTCGTTAAATTGTCAACCCCTCCATGCGGAACCACAATGGTAACATTGCCCTGGATTGTGCATTTTATGCATTCCGATCTCTGCGTAATGTTCAATCGGACGACGTAATTAGGTTTTTCCTCCAACACAGTGAATAACCCATAGCTGGCTATCATGACTGCAAACAACCTGAAAATAAAAATTTCAAAATTCGTTGTCAATACGTTTCCAAATTAGTATTGCTTCCTCCACTACTATCAATCACTCATTTCGGAATTTTACATCATGTAACACAAAAAAAAATTTCAACTTACCATTCAATCATACTGGTAGCCAAATTGGAAATCTTGTTCGGGATATCAAGAAACTTGACAAAATCTCAAATTTTATTTGGTAGTCTTCTTGTTGTTTTCAACTGATGTTATTGCAATGAACTGATAAATTACTGCATTCATCATCGCAGTATTTATTCTCCAAAATTCAGCAGTACCTACCTTCAAATTTCGTCATTCGGTTTCTTCTCTTCGATTCGGCTCAACAGATTTCAAAAGAAAATGCAAATTGGCATTTTTCTACAAATTATCATCATGCTGTTATGAAATGTTTTTCATTAGCAATTCTTTCAATTGGCTCATCGTCACATCGTTTCTTTCATCAGTTATCTTGCAACAAAGTATGCAATACAATCAACTGTACCAAGTTAGTTCATTAGTTAAGTTCAAGTTAGTAAAATCAACTGTACTATGTTGACCATGCAGTTTTTCCTTGTGTGCTGCTAAGCCGCAATCATTCATTCGCAAAATCCTATCGGCTTTTGCTCTACCAAAGGAAGGAAATGTTTCGTTGCATATCAACAACTTGTTATCTGTTTCGTCCAGCAGCAGCATCATCATCATCATCCATCCTATTGACCACCTGGCCTACACAACAACTTCTTCTTCTCACAAACAAGTTCACACACTCTTATAAACTCTCATGTATGCTCTGCCACACAATGTTTCTCTTCTAATGTTAATAATTTCTTATGTGAAATTTATATTGTTAGTGTTACACTCATTATTATATGCAATTGGTATTATTATGATTATTGTGTTTATTTCTTTAGTTGCACTGAAACCTCCAACGATTTAAGATAAATAAAATTGACTTCTTTATAAAACCCGCTTTTTAACAATTCTCATTAATCATAACAATAACCGCTGCGTCATCAATAATAACCGACGTTTCACTATAGCGGTTGGTTATTATTGTGTAAAGGTAGTTGTATATGGGAGCCTTTTTAAAGGCTCATCTTATTTGTAATGAAAAGTGAGTTGCAAATAGTTTTAGAATGCTAATTTTTCACACACACATAGTTAGGCATTGTAAACGTGTGTGTCATTTTTTTGAGTTGCAAACGGTGCCGAACGTTAGTTATTGAGTAATTAGTAAAAGCCTTTTTAGTCAGATATATATGTCTAGTACGCCATCAAGCATTGCTATATGTACGCAGTAGCAATAAGTACATGTAATAGTAAGGTTGTCGTAGTTACTTTAATCAGCAATGTTTGTTTACTTATAAGAGAAAAGAGTAAAAGCGTTCGGTATGGAAAGGTAGAGAAAGTGCGTGAGTTTTCTCCGTATTTGCAGTCAGTTGTCGTTTTGCACCGAAAAAGTCAAGTTCTCGAAAGTCAGTAAGTCGTAATAATTACATTCGTCTTTTTGTAATTAACTCATTAGTATCGCCAATTATTAACTGTGCAATTAATTAATCTTTGTTAATAAAGTAATAGTTTTGTTTCTGTTAATTGCTTTATTTGCCCCCTGCAAGTTCGTACTAAAATCACATTTTTACGACTTTTGTTACTCCAACATCCTTAACACTCGATCCAGGAATAAATACATCACTTACTATAAGCATTTGTAGTAGGATCAAATAAGTCTACGAAAAAGTAAAGCTTTGACGTGACATCATTTCGTCATCGTTATCATTTAGTGAAAAGCGGAATTCGAAATATTTTGTGATTCTCGAGAAAACCTGGCGACGTTGTGCCGGTCGTGATCACAGACAGATTAAATATATGAAAGTAGAATGGTATACACTCTCGTGTACTATTAAAGGGGCTCAAAAATGATTTATAAATGAGACAAGTTAAGTTTTGACAACATTCCTGCTAAATGTTTCATTTGGTAATGACAAAATTAACTGGTATAGACAATAAACATTAACATGGATCATCAGTTTTAGTCGGGTATTTATAAACTCTTTGTACCTAGATTTCTTCAACAGTAAATTAATAATCACATTCTTTTGAAGGATCACAATAAGTCAACTTCACGTTCGTGAATCCGATGTCCGTGCGTTTATTCTTTAAAGATCTACAGAAAAACATAAAATAAATTTTTGTCTTTATAATCGTCTCAGTGATATTAAACGCGGGAAGATGGAATTACCAGAATCCACGAATCAAGGTCAAAATTCTTTCATTTATCCATCCCACTAAATTGCAACGGATATTTAATGCTGATCGATTTTTAAGCGTAGCTTCTGATAACTAATTTCAACGCAGTAAAAACTACCTTTATTGCAATCAACGACGCAACCAACTTTAGTGCATAAAACAAACGCAACGTCCATAAATATTGCAATGCATTCAACCTTTACTGTATGCTTACATTTGTGGGTAATTTTCTCTTCCATTAGTTTTCATTTTTGCGTTTCATTTATTCCATTTAATTTTTAGGTTCGAGCTTTCTGTTGTCTGATTTCAATCGATTTTATTGCAGAATTTTCAAGCGTGTGTCCCAACCCGTAAGCTATAAAAATATGCAATTGATTCGTCTGACCTGATCGGGAATAGCAATTCTAAGTAAAGAACGTGATATAAACTTAAAAGCTAGCTTATTGCCTTGGGTATAATATCTAGCTTGCTTCAATTCAAATTTATTTATTAGAAGCAAATTATAAAATACTTTTTGATTTATTGTTTTGATTAATAAATAACACATCTTGGAAATTTGTCAAATAGTAAAATAAAATAGTAATGTAATGTCTGACGTCAAATAATCACCATAGATTAAAGTTCTTTAAGATTAATATCTCAATTTATGTAAGAACTTTCTTTTTTACTACCTTACCCTTATGAGTAAAATATTTCACTTGCTGGGCTTGCAATGTTTTAAGTTCCTTAAGACTGATCAAAATAACTATATAAAAAAAATTTGCATCCGTTTTGTTCTAAAGACAACGTAATATCACTATATAAAGATATATGCGGATCAGAACTATTTAGAACTAACTCGATGTGGTTGAATTAAAATTTTAACGGTTAAAATGGCTTAAAATGTACAGTTTATAAAATCGCTTTGCTGACAATATTAACTTTTGTGATGGCAATCGCTTTTATTTAACCGAAAAATGGCAATTATTAGTGCTTCACAGAATTAAAAATAGAATACATTTTTTTACTGAAAGCATGTAAAACATTGCTTAAAGTCAAGTTGCTGCGCTTGTTTGAACACTCTAGAGCTCATGTCTGGCTACGCCGGTATCTGGGGGATCCGTTCGTTTAATTAGCATTGGATCAAATTATAATTTAAAACATTAACATTCTGCATAATAATGATTCCAGAATACAAAAAAGACTTGGACTACGATAATTTGTTACAAACGATCTTTCCTAAACTACTGTCATCTACTACTTTCTGCATATAAGAAACTGAAAACCTTTCGCCTAACGTTCCGCCGCATGATTCTTGTAGCTCAAATATCATGGAGGGTGAAAAGCTGGGTAGAACCCATAATTAATATACAAAAGAAATCTTTAAGCGCCAAAATTCGTATAACTGTACGTGTCAAAAAATCCATTCTGATAAAAACGTTGAAATGTAAAATAGTGGCATTTTGTTTGCGATTCACCTGCAGAACAGGTGGCAGAAAGTTGATGCAATCACGATTTAAACCAATCAATGACTTACTGCCGTCCTGGTATCTGAAGTTGTATGTACATAAATATTTTACATATGTTCAACCTGGTAAAAATACAAGCTTTAATTTTAAAAATCGGTCTGTATTGGGGTTTCAAAATTTTAACTGTATCAAATTTTTTTAAGTGCGCTAAGTAGGTGCCTTGTGTTCTTTGTCTTTTATTGTTGAAGTTGCATAGCTATTTTAAACCAACTAAACTGAAAAACTCATTTTTCAGTCTTATTTGCAGCAAATCATTTTAGTTGCCTTGTTTAGGACTTTTTCACAAGTTGTTTAAGTGTTTTTTATAAATTGTAGCACTCCACGAAGTTTTTGCCATTTAAAACGCTTAGAGCAGTGATAACTTGGTTTTTAGCTAGTGTCATGAAGCTGATTAACTCATGTTATGCAAACTAAATAGTGAAACGACACAAATTTAAAAAAGTTGTGATCAGACAAAACTTGCCAAAATCAATGGCTTCATAAATACTATCGGCAGAAATAAACTAATGCGGATGCAAATTTTCTAATTAATGATATTGTCATAAAATATTTCCGAAACCAATTATTTTGTTTAAACAGGAGAATCTATAAAACTTTAAAATTTGGCTTTCATTTCTAGAAATCAAGGTGCTATAAAATATATAATATATTTTAATAAAGAATATGAGCTAGTTCATATCGGAGTTGCGGAAGCACTCTCGTTACCAAATTTGGTAATTTTTCAGAAACTCGTTCAAAACAAATTTTATCCGTATTTTTATGTCCAGTTGACCCTTTTTTGGTCAGCAAAAGTGTTTCAATTTGCCAAGGTTTAATATTGCATACAATAAAAAATGTGCCAAATATAAACGAAGTAAAACTAATTTAACCATTATTGTTCGAGGAAAGTTGGTCGCTTAGTCACTTCCTATCTTACTATAAAATAAAAATATTTTGGCGTCTACCGAACATTAGCAATTTAAAAAAATTTGGCTGTGACATGCGGACCTCAATTCGTCTCGATCCATTGGATGAATCGTTCTAAAAATTTGTGCAGGTTACTGTCTACATTGCATCCATCAGGTATTTCATGTGTTGAAAAAACATGTTGACTCTTTAAAAGATTTCTAGTGCGTCAAAGTGGGCACTGGGACCTTCGTAGGGCAATACAAAAAGTTAATGATAAATAGTTAAATAAAACAACGTTTGTACTAACAACATGATGAGCGTCGGAATTCGCCAATTCACACACATTCTCGCTCTTGACCTTCCCCATCAGCCGTCCCCAGCTACCAGCCTCCAACTACGACACTCCCACACAAACATCAACAAATTACTTTATTATATCGAACACTACACTTTAGTCTAACAAAAGTATCATTAGTATTATTTACAATATTATTTATTATTATTTCTTTATTCAATATTTCTTTACTCCTAATATATGGAGAACAAGAATTCTACTGATTCTATCAAACTAAATAGGTACACATGCAAAACATGTCTGTAGCTCTTTAATTCATTTCCAGTAAAGAACTTTTCTATTCTTTCCGTCCGTCGCTCGGACAGTCTCTAACTTAACCCAACCAACCATCAAATTTTTAAGCAAGCATGGGATGATTGAAAGCAAATGAACTATTTTGAATAGGAGACAACGAGAAAAACACGGAAATATAGAAACGCTACTAGTTTTGGTCATTTGGAATTTGTTCCTTCCTTTCATAAGTTTAAAAAACCAGAAAAACCAGACGAAATCAACAAGAGGTGACTATCGCAGCTGTAGAATAGAATTTTTATAAAAATTAGTACCAAGTGTTTCGTCAAACCTTCCAAAACTAAAATTCCATTTTTCTGGGTACGTTGACGATGAATGGTAAGACTTCATGGCACAACACCTGCAACTGCACACGTGTTATGCGAAATAACAAAATCTATCAATCAGAACGGGCATGAGGAATTAAACATGTATTTCTAAAAACGTAATATTTTTAAGTACGTCTATAATTACATTTTCAGGTCATTTAACGCCCCATGTCAATTCAATCATAATGTTTTTTTGCATCAATTATTTTAGTTTCGTCACGTTGTCAGTCTGAAGATGGTTTAATAAAAGACGAAACGCGTCAATAACACATAAACAAAAATATGATTTGAAGTTATCAGCATATTATTTGTTTTCAAACGTTATAAATCAACCATTTTTAAACTCGCATACATACATGCATTTTAGTGAATTCAACACTAGCAGAAACAAGGATGACCCTTCACTATTTTTTGATTTAAAAAAAGTGTGCCAAGCAGACTGAAGAAGTTTTCACAGCGTAAGCAAAGGCAAATTACTAGATTGTTTTAATACGAGCAAACCCACTAACAAGAAAACTATTTGCCACTCTAGATGGGCTTTATTTAAACTGACTCGGAAATAGAAACAACACTTGTGTTTTTAAAAGACTTGAAGGACCGTGACAATTTTCAACTCATTCAGTTAATATTTATTAGATTTATTAATTTTTTTCCAAAATCAGAAAAACTTCAGAATTTTTGTCAATTGCGCTCATGAAAACTTTGCAAACATAGTTTAAGAAATTTTTAACAACGTTTAAATACATGTCGGCGTGCATATAATTGGTTCTGAATTTGCCAAAAGCTACATTTAAAAATTGGTTTAACAAACGAAAATGGATATCTAGTCGTTTATCAGTGTATCAGTAAGCTGCCAACAATATGGGTACTTGTTGGACTAATAGAAACGGATATTTGGCTACAGTAGAGAAGGATAAAAATGGCTGGGAGTGTATTATGATATTCTCATGCCCCAGACGATATTTCAGTAAGTACCATCACCACGAGATGACCAGATAGGTGCGGCCTAAAACGGTGAACTCTTGGCTGTGTCAAAAGCAGATATGAATTGAAAAAATTCTTGATCTTGATCAACGGACAAACACAAAAAACTTGGAACATGTGGTGTTCAAGTTGTGTAGAGGTATTGCCGTTCTGGAAGGACGGAAACCACAGAGAGCAATTTTACAAGATTGGTTCTTGGCAGGAAGTTACTTGATTTTGGATTATATCTTATTGTTAAACTTATATTTTTATACACTTGAGGACCTTTCTAGCACGTATAAGGCGTGTCAGAAAATATCCCATGGTAGATTATTTCTGCGTAGTTGTAGTGAAGCCATCACATTGTAAAGCCGTGCAAGATTTTGTGCTCCATTATCGTTCCGGAACGTTAATGCACCCACTCGTTGTAAATTAGTTCGTTGCTATAGAAGTGGGAATAAAATATGAATAAATAAGTCTGATTTATAAGCATTGATCTGGTTCAAAACACTTTTCTTGGCATATTTGTATTTTTTTCATTTAATTGATCTGCTCTGCCTCAACACCTTCATATTGTACTTGTTTAGGAACCCTAACTGCCACCGACCCAATCGATCGAAGTTTGTAGTACAAGAGTCAATGCAAAAGTTATCGCAGCTCAGATCAACATTGAGATCGGAAGTAATTGAAAATTACTATCCCACAAGCTCAACCACGCCCAAGCATTGCTTGTCATCTATGCAGCAGAAATCGATGTTGAATTTGTGCAGAAGCGTATGACCACAGAGTTGTATCACGTTCGAAGTGTGATCGTTGCATCCGGTTTGCATGCCAAACATTAGAAGACCACTGTTCTGTGCAATGCATGCGCAGCGTTAATTCCCACTATTCGGTAAAATGTCAACATATTCAAAATGTTTTCCATGCTACTTTAATTTTGATGAGTTCTGTTATATTGCAGATATTTTGGTTGTTGCGTTGGACTGGAGGTGTGGGGTGGCGAGTGAAAGTTTCAGCCGTTTTCAGGGCTTAAGCCGAGTGTCGAATCCACCAAGGTGAAATGAGCGACTGGCGCGTAATACGTATTTTAGGCAAAATGCGTAGAAGGTTCTATAAGTCGAGCGGAGAGATAAGCGCAACGTTGCATTTCGTTTTTGGAAAAAATAGGTAGAAGTGGAGGAGAAAGAAAAGTAGTAGTAGTCGAATTTGAGAATGCAACTAGTTACTCTCTCGTCCTCTCCAACATAAATTTAAGTTGTAATCAATGATCACTGATTAGTTGTGCGATTGTGGTGGTAATAAACGGACAGTCTGCAGTATTAAGCAAGGTGTTTTTAAGTATATTGTAGCTGAAAAAGCGCATATTATATATTAGAAGACCGTTAGGCTAAGGCGATTTTATGTGAAATCTCGCTTCTGTAAATTTATACGAGCAATGGACCTTTTAAATTGTCACTACAGGACCTATAGGGCGTGGGGATAAGCAAACGTGGATTTCAACTAAACGCAGGCCTTTAAGATTAGAGAGAATTTTAATTTTGACTTACACCTGGGCGAAGGCAACAGTCATGATATCGGCATGGTATTAGTACTCGTAAAACCAACAGTTCATGATATGTAACTGCTTTTACATATTGTGTTGTTTTTGTTTGCTCCTGTGTCACGAATGGTACTTTGGCAAAGTCCGTCGATCAGCCGTTCTCTCTCGGCTTAATATAGGACAACTAAGGATTATAAGGAGACCCTGAGGCGACTAATTTTTGATATTTTCGATGTTGGTGCAGTTGACACAAATTGACTTACAGATTGCAAACCATTGAATTATTATTTTTCAGTTCAACAAAATTATTTATCATCGCTCCGGTTCATTAAAGTAATGTTGCGGCGTTGGTTTTGATTGTTTACCTTTTTGCATATAACTAAACTAGCTGTGTATTGAATAGGGGTGATGATGACAAGTTTCGTTTTTAGTGGTGTTGTGCATTTAAGTTTCGTAAATATAGCCCTTTTGCTCATCTTTGTGGATTTTGTAAATTTAGCGATGATGACCTCTGATATGGAAATTAGGTGTTTAGGTATGGAAACGTTAATAAAGATAAAAATTAACACCGTGGCGAATGTCACGGTGTTCAGTCCAGTTGAGTTCGCTTTTCGCTGCGTCGCGTAGGTGTTAAAATAATTTGAAGGCTTATTCCAATGTTAAATATACAATGCTTAATTGTTTGATTAAACTGTGTTTAGTTGGTCGTCTCCTGATTTCATAATCAAATCTGTATGCTTAAATCCATGTTTAATGTTTAGAACACAATATTCAATGTAAAGTACTTTGAATGCCATGCTTAAATTTTTACTATTGTTTACGCAAATGTTTATATTGCGCTTAAATCTTAATCCGAGTGTAAAATTACGCCCAATGGGTCGCGGCCATTTGCCGGAATGACCTTTTGCCCGAGTCGATTTTTAGCCAGAGTGACCTTTTGCCGGAATAACTTTTTGCCTGAATGACTCTTTGCCGCAATGACCTTTTGCCTGAATGACTCTTTGCCGGAATGACTTTTTGCCTGAATGACTCTTTGCCGGAATGACCTTTTGCCTGAATGACTCTTTGCCGGAATGACCTTTTGCCTGAATTACTCTTTGCCGGAATGACATTTGGCCAGAATGAATCTTTGCCAGAATGACTTTTTGCCTGAATGACCGTATGCCCGAATGACTTTTTGCCTGAACCCCGTTTTGCCCGAATGGCCTTTAGCCTGAACATTTTACAGACTGTCTTTGTGCATGACGTTTGCATGTACACACACACTTTTCCCCGACTGTTTTTATGAATAATGTCTGCATGTACACACAGTTATTGTCCCAATACTCCTAAAAATGCACCCATCGATTTACTGCTTTAAATTTTGAAGGTAAGATTCTTATTTACATGGGATTCAGTATCTTCAAATTTAATGTAAAAGAGTGTGACCTTTGTAAACACTAAATTTTGCTTGTGGTTCAATGAAAATCATGAACTTTGGTTCAACAAATTGTATCCAACATCTTTCGTACAAATTCATTTAAATGCAAGTACAAAACTGACCCAACCATTAAAACAGATACTATATTAATTAAACAAGGGTGCATTTGCTAGAACGACCGAAAAAATGTGTACATGCAAACGTCATGCAAAAATATTCAGACTAAAGGTCATTCGGGCAAAACGGTTTTCAGGCAAAAAGTCGTTCGGGCATACGGTCATTCAGGCAAAAAGTCATTCCGGCAAGGATTCATTCTGGCAAAAGGTCATTCCGGCAAAGAGTCATTCAGGCAAAAAGTCATTCCGGTAGAAGGTCACTCTGGCAAAAGGTGATTCTGGCAAAGGGCCACTCTGGCAAAAAATCGACTCGGGCAAATGGCCATTCCGGCAAATGGCCGAACAGCTAACATCCCACCTGTTTATCGTTGGTTCCAAATTATCTCCAATATTATCATGATTTATATCCTGCTTAACTGGAAATCCGAGGTTTTCACTGGAATCTGATTTTATGCAGTTATTATTAACAACGATGGTGTTGAAGTCGTCCTCCATTCTCAATTTTTTGGGCCACTCTGGCAAAAAATCGACTCGGGCTAAAGGCCATTCCGGTAAATGGCCGGACAGCACGGCCAATGCATAATACTAGGTTAAACTAAAACTCACGGCGTAATCGCAGGTTAAAATTACATGAAATTTCGAACGCTGTCTAAGCTTCGTTGATCCAACAGGTCCGAAAACCACTGAAGAAGATTTTTAGATTCAAGGGAAAACTACGCAGAAAGAATTTGCCCCACGGGGAATAACAACTGACCACTGCTCTGAATTTGACGAGTTTGGTGGTGGTGGAGAATTCGAGATGTTTGTTTTTCTTCTGGTTTTCTCTTCTCACTGTATTTGTAATGCTCCTTACGCTAAGTTTGACGCTAAGTTATTTCCAAGCAATCATTTTAATAAAAACCAGCAACAAAATTCAAATATAGCGAAGAAGAAAACTATTTTTGCTAGGTAGGATTACACCTATCAGGTTTTTGGGCTGTTGAGGCATAAAAAACTTTATGCGTCAACAGGCATGTTGACGCATTATTCTTACGCGTCAGCAGCCTTGTTGACGTATTACTCTTACGCGTCAACAGGCATGTTGAAGCATAAGAAATTTCTAATGCGTCAACATCGTTATTGACGCAAAAAACGGGCAGAGTGGCTGTCTAACTTTCACATAACAGACAAAGAAAGGATTTGCTCTTCATGTAATAACCCAGTTGACTCTCGTCCTAACGACTGATAAAAAGGTTGAGCATTATGTAAAATTCCCAAGGCTGTTGACGCGTAAGAGTAATGCGTCAACAGGGCTGTTGACGCGTAAGAGTAATGCGTAACGCCCAAAAACCGGACAGGTGTAGTCCAACCCTTTTACTAATTTAATCCAACTGTCCCGTAATTTTCGGTGAAAGTTTGGTGGAAATTTTTCGCATTAGTAATTATTAAAACAATCAATCACATTTAACCAATTTGAATTAATCACGGAACAATTATTATTTACAAAATGGCAAACTTTCAGCCTAATTCTTGTTTCGAAAGTTTCTTGCTTGCTCGACGGAACTTAGAAGACAACCGAACAAAAAGCGAGTGGAAAACGGAGCTTGACTTTGACTGCACGTCGCCTTGTACCACAATAAAGAGCCAAATACAAACGCAGAAACATACTTATTTTCTTAAACTCTATGACTTAACATAGTATCATTAACTATAAAATAAACAAAGATATTATGCTCTACAACAGTTAAATGATACACACATAATTTACTTCATCCTCCCACGTCTTTTACGAATACAATGGGTAAAAGAACTTCTACCTAACTAAGCCATTGATTAAAGCGAACTGGTAGTTTACTAACCGTATCTTTCCTAGTAATTACAATTTTATTTTTATTTCTGCTATCTAGACTATCATTTTTATAAATAGCAGTCTTTGCGAGTTCTTCAATTTTCTCAGCCTTTCCCATCGAACTAGTTTCCTCCAGGCGCACCTCCAACGGATACAATCTTTTGAGTGGACGGTTCAGTGTTCCATTCATTTTCCTGACTTTTGCAACTTTTGCATTTCCATAATCTTCTAGTAATAAGCTCCGATACAACTCCAAGTGGCCACTCGAATTCTTTTGAAGCTTTTTACCCCCTTTCTCTTTTCCACGCATTTCCAGTTGAGGTAGATACTCCTCTCGAAATCAATGCTGCAGCTGAGTTTGAAGAACCTTCATTCGGTGATATGATCGTTGAAGCGCTTAAGCAGTTTCAGTTTCGTGAACTTCTCATAAGCATAGCCGGGGTAAGAGGACCAAATCCTGAATGTTTTTACTTACTATTGTCAGTGGTTTGTCGTTAATTATAGCAGCTACGCCGGAAAGTTACGTGCTCAGCTCATCATAAGTGAGACGAGACCGTCCAAGCACTCATTTCAGCAAATTTTTCACGCTCCTCACCATCCTTTCCCACCACCCAGCAAGCTTCGTTGGCTTCCTGCATCCACCACTAAGCGAACGATTATATTGGTTGCTCCAGTTTCAATTCTCACTATCAACGCATTCAGCAATACGTCACCGGAACACCTATTGGATTGTGTTGNTCACCATCCTTTCCCACCACCCAGCAAGCTTCGTTGGCTTCCTGCATCCACCACTAAGCGAACGATTATATTGGTTGCTCCAGTTTCAATTCTCACTATCAACGCATTCAGCAATACGTCACCGGAACACCTATTGGATTGTGTTGACACCAAAAATTGATATCTTTTTATTTTCAGATACAAGATACAGATACAGATACTTTGCCTTTTGAAAAAATATACAGATACAGATACAAGATACTTTGCCTTTTGAAAAAAAAGAAGACAAAGATACAGATCCTTTACCTTTTGACAAAAGATACTGTTAAGATTGACGTTTAAACTGTTAACTTTATTCTAATAACTCAGCGAGTTTATATACAAGAAATTAACGACAATATTGGACAAAAATAGTTGTTTGTTTATAAACTAGAACATAAATTATTGAATGTTTTCCTAATTTTTGTGCAGTTTGTAAAACCCAGTTTACAAACTGCTTACCTGGTTTATACACTAGCATGCACAAACTCATGGAACAAACTCATATACTATAAATGGAGCATAAGCTCAGGCTATATTAACTTTACTGTTGGCTTGTGTCATAAATATTACATATTATAACACCCTCCTACACAAGTAAACTCTAAAAACACATAAATGTCACAAATAATTTTATTCTATAATAATTCTATGATGAGCTGCGACAAGCCCATCTCCCTTCTTAAGTTCAATGGCATCCGCCTCTTGCATTCCTCTTGGTACTGGTACGTGTTGTCGCTTTACGCATCTGCGTTGTATGATAAATATTGAAACTGCAAATATTATCACTAGTATTATAGCTGTGACAATTGCTCGTTCTATGGCTGAGATGAATTGGTGTAAACGGCATATCCTCTTCATTTTTTTCCATTCTTCATGGAATTTACTTTCCAATGAAGTCCAGTTTACGTGTGGATTTAAATGCCACTGAATGGAATTCACCAGCATTGGATCCTTCTTTTGTTGATAAACAATGTTGAGGATTGATCCACGGTATTCCGCATCATTTTTTTTAAATGTTGCAGTTAATAGCAATACTTTGTCAGGACAAGACACATTTCATTGACCAAGTAAGTACGTATTGCCAGGAAAGTTTATGTAGAATTCATTGTTGTAAACTTTTATTTGCACATACTTCTTCGGCATTCTGTGTTTTGTGCATGTTCCCTCCTTAAAGTATGGTCTCTTGTCATTGAATGACAATGCATGATTACAGAAATGTGAGGGCGACGGAGGTAATTTTCCTACAGGTGCTTGTTCAATACGTGTTGCGTACACACAATCACTTTCGGATGACAAAATAGCCAATTCTGGACAAGTGAAGCACAAGATTTGACAGAACTGTGAAATAGCAAAAACACCGCCAATATGCAATACCTACAAAACAGCATTAAAAACTCATTTAAATAAGATATGTTCAATGTGAAAAGTGAAAACTGATGTTACAAAAAACATGCATCAGGAAACAACACCCTGACTACAAGTGCGATAACTTCTGCTGGACTACATGTTCGCAGAGCGAAGAACTCATCATTTTTAACGAGAGCACACTTGTCCTAAAACTTATCCATAAGACATTAATATACGAGACCAGATGGCAAACAAACAAATCCATAACATACTATCCCCAGTCCATTTCATGTTTTTGGACTAACCGAGACATTGCTCTATAATAATGATATACCAGACGCGAGGAAAAAGACATACTTGGTTACAAAGTACTCCGACCCGATAGACAACAGACGTGCAAATTAGAATCACTTCGCATTACTAAATGCGGACAATATACCGAGAACATAAATTTTCTGCTTGTTTGTGAAAACCACTGTGATGCCATAATAAATAACTACTGAATCACCCAAAGAATCACAATAAAATATGCACAATGATGAAACGTACATAATTTGCGATTTCAATCAAAACATGCTAAAAATTGACAGTATGTATCACGAGTTTTTTAAATGACTATCATTTCAAACAATTATTAAAAACTCCAATTCGGATCACTGCTTCCACAAGTATACTTATTGCTGTATTAATAATAATAATAATAATTAACCAATGTGTCTAAACTTACTAATATGAATACGGCCACAAGAACATTTTTATCGGACCATTAACACATTTTTACAAGTAGAGAAAGGAGTAAATCTGCAAAGTGTGACAATAATTGTGGAACTACAGACGCGGATTACAAAACAATGAAATCTGTGATTATAAAGGCGCCATAGTGGAAAATTGAATACTGCAACAATGTTCACCAACAATTCATGTCTGAGAAAATACTTATCCATGTTTAAAATGTAAACGCTCCCTTCAAAGACGACGTACAAAAAGACGTAAACACCTCAAGACAATATTGAAAATCTTATATACAAATGTAAAGGGGAAAAAATAAAAACATTCCTAAACTGAAAGCAGTGGTCTATCACTTATCAATTTATGACGTTACAAAAAACTTGCTACATGATTAAACGAAAAGGAATAACAAAAACTAGCATTGGTTACCCAAATTTGTAAAATTTAGGGGGCGAACACGGATGTAAAAACTATATATTGATCTCAATTCTCTCTACTATAATGTGCAAAAATATTTGACTTATCAACAGCAAGATATTCAAATAGTTTACTTATGAATGAACAGCACGAATATATGAAACACAGATCCACCCAAAGTGCAACTAGTGCTGTACGAAGGAAAGAAAATACAGCTTAACTGTTTTGAATGCATTTAATCTAAATGACGGAATGTTGTTGATCTTGAGACATACGTAGGGGTTTTTGAATTGATTTGGCCAATTTTAACACGCTATAACCGCAACATAATTCGTCATAACAGATTTTAGTTTTCAACATAATAAATAATAAGGTTCAGGCATTTTTTGCACCCATTCAACAAAAGTGTGGATTGTTTGTAGTAGGATTGCCGAGAAATTATTTTTGAGACATGAAATTGCATGTTTTTCACTTCAATTTTTGAATTCCATGAGTTTTTGTGCATATATTTTTAGCTGTCGTTGCAAAATGTAATCATTTAGAGCTAAGGTCTCATTGTGCGTAAGATGGCGCTGTTGAAAAAATCCCAATAATCGAATTTTGTCTTTGGCAACAGGGGAAACTAAATCATGATAATTGATAAATCAAGACAAAACCATCATCCTAATCGTCTCCGACACGCTTAGTGGTCATTTCTAGTCTCTTCATTGTTCCTGCATAGTCAACTCCAGTGATTTTAGTAACCTTATAGAAAATCTCGGCCAAAAAATACTATATGCATTCCCAAAAAAATCCAGCAACAAAATTTTTTGGCCATGGTTTGCAAATAATAGCATAACTGGATGCCTTAATATACGTTCTATACATTCTGGCGTTCTATTTTCTGTCTCAGAATCAAGACGGTGAATGTACTATTCACTTCCCATCACAGTTTTCCCAGTTAAAAAATTTTGCTTCTAGAAAAATTAATTTTGAATTTCCGCAATTGTACCAAATTTCGGCTCTTGCAAAATTATGTTAATTTTTGACTTGTCTTGTCACTCGCAGGTAAGTGGATTGGAATACAATTTATAGACCATTAGAAAGAACATGAAATCTTCTATCCTCTGATATGCAGATTACGTTACAATAGTGCTAATCTGTTAAGATATCTACAGCTAAAGTTGGCCAAATCAATTAAAAAACACCTACGTAACATGTTGTATAATGAATGAAATAGCACTTATTAAAGATGTTGTAAACTAATGCGAGTGCGACTGCCAACACTTCAAAGAGTTATCATACAAGCAATCAATAAGCAAAGACCTTTCGAATGATGGGTCACTTCCTTTTTACATGAGGCGACGTTTTGTAATCAAGATTTGTCAAACGATGAACGACATCATTTTTGTATGTACGTACTTGTTCGGTGTGGCCATGCTATTTTTGTGTGTTTTTGTCAAAATATAGAACAGTCAAAGTCCTTTGTATTTTGTATTTTAACTGACCTAGAATTTATAAATATGTAAATATGTTAATAAGATGAGTGATTTTTTATAATATGAATTTTTTGTGAGTGGCATTTCCAGTCCGTATCAAAGCAATTCATATACTTTCAATTGTTTTATGAGGGGTTTTGCTCCAGTTGGAGATTTTCCCTACAATGGTCATGTACCTATTACGTATTCAATTATTTGACACTGTTATTGTAAGTAATATTTTTGTCCTATATAAGGCCCTTCAGGACATTCTTCCTTACCACTCTTCTCCAGGTCCGTATCTGCCACGCATTATGCTCAGCAGATAGAATAATGTATTAAGTCTTTTTCATTTACCTTTTTTGTTACCTGAATTTCTTTACTTGTAGCAGCTCAGAGAGCAAACATTCCTGTTTACGTAAATGACATAGCAAACAGTCCTGACCAATTGGGATTAGCAAGTACATTTCATTTTAGCTTCAAACTACTGCCTATCTATCTGCACAAAGAATATTTTCAAGTTTCTTGGCATTAATCAGTAGCGCAAGAATCCTCTTGCTACCGGCCAAAAATCTAACGTTCATAGTGAAAACTGCCAGAGTTATTAGCAGTTTAATTGCCATCGTCATTGTGCATCAAGTTTTGTGCATTGTCAAGTGCATCTACGGCTCATCTTCAAAACACTTATTACTTACACTTATAACTGCTTTTTACTTAAACTTCCAACCAGCACCTTCCAACACATTCAAATACCCTTATGAACAAAGACTTTTGAAATAGTGACGGTTTCGGTTGACCCATTGGGCTGGGTCACGAACTTGGCCGACTTATGGTCATCAGATTTCGAATATTATTTATTACAAAAAGACTATCCTTATCACCGACCTTTATTTTGTAACTGTATTTTGGATGATGCACGTTACCATTTTTGCACACTATCATGTTCTCCGACAAAGCTGCAGGAAGAAACATTCTCCCTTCGGATATGCTCGGAGGGTTGCCGGCCGAAATGCATATGATTGGCTGCTTGGTATTCATTCCGCATTATTAAATAGCGAAAGCAATTGAGCTTGATTTTGTTTGCATATGGCATGTAGCATATATTTGGACAGCTTAGCCAAGACTGATTCATTTGAAGGCAAAATATTGAAATAATTTGTTAGTGTCCAGTCGTCACGACGATTTTTAAAACATACTGTAAACTTTTAATATATACTTCAGGGGTTTAACGTTTTTTTAAAACTCCCAAAATGGACCCATACTGATAAGTGTCTTCACTGGGATTCCATCCACCTGACGGCATATAAAGTCACTCTAGTGAACACTTTAGTTCAACGAGTTCTAACAATGTATAGCAGCAAAGAAGAACTCAACACAGAATTAAAAAATGTCAAAAAAATTAATTCAAAAAATAATTATACGGAAATTGGACAGTGAAGTCCATAAAACGTTTAATCAGTTTTTTAATAAGGATCCCAAACATATCTCACAATCAATACCAATAATTATCTGTTTGTAAAAAGAATAACCGAAAATTTCGCTCGACTTACTTCAATAAATTTTGGAAATCCAATCTGCTACGTTCCTTTTAGTATTCATCCTAAGCACATAAAAATACCAAAAGCATGAAATCCATAGTTCACTGTGTCAAATGTGTTATTGAAGTGCAATTTACATTTCACAGACTTGGAGAGACATGATTGAACGCATCAAAGAACACCAAAGGCATTAAAAAATTGTGATTTTCAATCTGCCATTTCCAATCACGTTTAGAACAATGCAATGACTCCAGTAGCCAGGTAGTCAATTGGAACAAAGCTGAAATAATCATAAGAGAGCCGCGAAAGCGCATGCGAGAAACAAAGGAATCTGTTTCAATCAACAACGCTTTACAACACATGTTACCACTAATGAGCAGAAAGGAAGAACCTGGTGGTAGTTACATAATTAAATGTTGGATTTTTCCTTCTCTCTTTGTTTTACGATTTCAAAATATAACTTTTGATGTTTACCATTCGTTATAATTTTACATTCCAACTGCGCTTGTATTGTTGTTAAAACTAAAATCTTCCCTAATGAGTATTCATTTCAATGAATCGAAACGTTGGAATTGGTAGAAATTGAAACAATTCTTGAAAATTACATTCGCGTCACCCGTTCAATTTATTCTTCATCATAAAACCATGATCCATTATTGGTCCAAACCATGGAGTGGCAATCAGAATGGATAGCGTTTCAGATGTTCAGTTTTAAAAACAGTTTTAATGATCCTCGTATAGTAAACTCTAAGAGTTTAAAGCTAAGAGTCAAATCTAAGAGTTTAGACTCACGAGTCTACGAGTTTAAATCTGATATAATAATTAGTATTCAAGTGAGCAGTTGAAAGCCCGGAGTGGGGCTAATGATGCCGTTCTGCAGAAGCTGACAATATGTGCATTAATGTTTACTGATAAATCTGACTTACAAGCCAGCTAAAAAACTGGTTATCAATGAGTTTGGCTATAATTATTGTTAATAGGTAGTAATTATCTTAGTGTCATTTGTCGTATGTGGTTGTAAGTTGTTGTTGTGCTGTATCATAGTTGGTATGGAACCATGTCTTTGTTTCAGTTAAGGGAAATGTGATTGTGGATGAGAAATTTTGTTGCGATTGTAATTTTAGAACAACTATTCTTAATACAATAGAGCAATATCTTTGCTTTTGTCGGTTTCGTATTTCGTCAAGTCTGTTGTTAGTAACTTAGGTTAATTCATTAAATGCAATAATGTTAAATTACAAATTTTTTTCTGCAGTTTTCATCCTATAAGTTTAGGAAACTTTTTTTAACTTGCACTCGCCTGCCTCACAACTTTTGTCGACATTTAATTACACCTCATTCTTTGTTCGTATTATTACGAAACATTATTAGCACTCCTTAGCACATAAATGTTAATGCTGCTTTTTTAATAAAAAATAATAATAAATAATAATAAAATGGCTCATATATTAAAATAGTCTACATTAAACTGAATTTTCGAATTCGTTCCGGAAGGTCACAGAACGAAACATACATAGAGAGGGCTTTTTGTTAAGAAAGCAAAAATGTTTTTGCAAAAAGCCATTCCAGAAAAAAATTAGACTATGTCCTTCCCGATTGGCTATAGATTTAGAAAAAGCTTACACTAAATGTTTAGAAAGCGCATTATTCTAATGTTCGACAATATTAGAAAGAATATTATGGGCTGTGATCATTCATCTCACTCATCACACATTCATAATTCAACTCATTTTTAAATTCATTTATTAATTGTCTGTAATGTCAAAGATATAGAAATACATTTAAAAATTTGAAATTATGCATTAGGCACTATTTTTGCTTTGCGTTTACTTACCTAAAGTTATTTTCTTCAATCGATTTCTTAATATTTTTCACATTTCGAAGCCCTAAAAGGTGCCGTCGTGGAATTACCACAGGTTTTTGTAACATCAGCCATGTTTTTCGTAGGCAAGGTGGTGACGTCATTGTTCCAATGTAACGATATCCTATCTCGCTTTGAAAAAGCACAGAGAGGTCTAGTTTGTTCTTTAAAGGAGTTTGGCCGCTTAATTTTGATATAACAGGTTCAAGAAAATATTGGGTGCCGTTTGAATTTGGTGAGGGCTCCACCTCCAAAAAAATGGAGATAGTCAATAAGCTGTAAGGATAGAGATCAGCTTCATCCACAGCTTCATCTTTTGATTTAAAAGCTTCCTTATTCCAATACACTAAATGAATTTCAATGGGAAACGATCGACCATTGATTGTATGTTCTGAGCCCATATCATCTCTTCCTCCCCAATGAAAATGGAAGCTATGAAGATCATATCTTCCATTATATTTCTGCCATGTTATATACGAAGGTTTTCCAATAGCTACAACATTGAAGAGGTTGTGTTTGTAGACTATGTCAAAAGATTCCATAATCTGTCGGTGTCTTGGAAATTTGTTGAAATATTCCATGCTTGTTTTTGCAATCGAGGAGTTCACATTAATTGGAGAGTTCCCGTAGCCTCTATAGCCACAGTTTCCAGACCACTTCCTTTCTTTACATGAATCACCAATGTAGCACCATTTATCAAAAGGACCGAAATCATCTACAAAGCGGCTGTCATCTACCAGTTCATATCCACTACACAGAACAGAAGGAAAATAAGATAAAAATACCGTGTTTAATAGTTTGAAAAACATAATATCTAAGAGGCAAATATGCATGCCTTTTTCGCTAAACAGAGCTGTGAAAAAGTACTGTTTCGGACAAGACAACCAAATATAAGAATAAAAATTGAAATAACACTAATACAATAAGTTTTGTAGGGCACTTAGTATCCGATATTAGTGGTAATAACATTGCGTTTTTCCTGGAATTCAAGCACGATCAAATCACTTTTTACAATGTCGGAATTCATAAAAACTGTGTTTCGCGTTTGGATGACTGATAATAAATCTGGATGTGAAAAACTCAACGATACCTTACAAGAATGGAATCGGCCGGTAACACTCTTCAAATGGCCGTTAAACCTCATTTTCTTATCGGCTAATTCATCCATACTTTCAAGATTCTCGTGGCGCAAAGAAAATGGGCAAGTCCTGTTTTGCTGTTGCTGTGACTATTTTTTAATGAATTTTAAATCAAATACATTGTAATTAACTGGGGTTAAGGACGACTGAAAAGTTGACATGTATGTATGTATTATAGGGAAGGAATACTGTATTATAAAGCA